>OLKM01000240.1:411879-414379 GCA_900291075.1 Melanogrammus aeglefinus
CACGGCCGCTTGGCTGGTGGTGGAGGAGCCGGTGGTGTTAGAGTAGGTGGCGGTGGTGGTTGTGCTAGTAGAGATGGGAGAAGAGGTGGTTGTGGTGGTGGAGGTGACGGAAGTAGTAGAGGGGGTGGAGGTGACGGTGGTAGGGGTTCTGGTGGTGGTGGGTGGTGGTGGTGGTGGTGGTGGTGGTGGTGGTGGTGGTGGTGGTGGTGGTGGTGGTGGTGGTGGTGAAAGATGTGATGGTGTTAGTAGAGGTGATGGTGGTGGTGCTGGAGGTAGAGGTCGAGTGGTGGAGCTTCTGGAGGTGGTGGTGGAGGTGGTGGTGGAGGTGATTCTGGTGGTAGAGGTGGTGCTGGAGAGGCTGGTGGTTGTAAAGGTGATCGTGGTAGAGGTGGAGCTAGCAGAGGTGGAGCTCGAAAGGGTGGTTTTAGAGGTGGCATAGGAAAAGGGTGGTGGTTGTTGTAGGGGGGGGTGGTGGTGGTGGGGGTGGTGACGGTGTAGTGGTGTTGGCGGGTTGAGTGATTTGTGGATCATTATTCCGCCACACGGTGAGAACGTGATACCTGAGGAATGCAAATAGCGTGCCACGGCAACGACAGCTGTGCCCCTGATCGCCCAAAACTACAACTGTTATTATCTCTGGTCGCTTTCCCTGGCTGCCCCTCTCATCTCTGCTTTCAGCTCCTGATTTTGGTCTAAATGTGATTACCTTGTGTGTGTTTGTGTGCGTGTGTGCGTGTGTGCGTGTGTGCGTGTGCGCGTGTGCGTGCGTGCCTGTGTGTGCGTGCGTGTCAGAGATTGCCTGTCAGCGTTGACACACGGTGACCGTGTTATTACCCTGGTTGTCATGTTTCATTCTGTATGCGCAGAGCAAACAGCGTAGGAAATAAATAGGAGGATATCAGTTTTCATGAACATTGAGCAAAGCGGTCCCAAGCAAGAGACCGTTTTCCTCCGCGCTGAACTCAAAACCCTCCAACTGAAATACACGGTGATACCGTAAAAAGGTGATACCGTAAAAAGGTGATACCGTAAAAAGGTGATACCGTAAAAAGGTGATAGCGATCCCTGCCCGAGATAATGTATTGATCACCCTCGTCCTGGGGGGTTTATCAATCAGGGTGCCATTGTTATCGGACGAGGTGCGTTATTGACTCGCGTCGCGGTCCCACCCTGTATTTGATTTCTTCCAGGGCATTAACAGGAAACTAGGATTATAGATAATGGCCGCACACCTTTAGAATCCAGCCGGCCTATGGGAGCCACGGAGAGGTGAGCGCCTGCTGTGAGAACGAGTTCCAGCGCCGCCACAACTCTTTGACAAACCGGTCCTGGGTTCCCGTCCTGAATGCCAGCCGGTGCCTAATCTCATAATTGCCCTAACTACCCCACCCACCCCAATCCACCCCCCACCCACCCACACCCCCCCCCCCACTCTGTGGTATTGTTCTTGTCTGACTGAGTGTTAGCATTAAGTATGAGGAAATCTTTGTCCTGCGATGTCAGTTGTTCCTTGTTTGCGGATTAGAACCCTCCCCCACCCCCCCCACCCCCCGCCATCTCCGAAAAACTCCCAGCATACCCGGGAAATGACAGATGTCCGTTAACGTTTAAAGTGGAGGTTCTTTCTCCATCTCGGTGTGATGTGGTTGTCCTATTTGGACAGTAGGTAAAGAGAAAACCAGTAAAAATACTCACACTGTCAACATAAGGAGCACACATACCATTTGTACCATATCCCACAAAATATACTAGTAATATAAAGTATATATATATATTATATGTATGATATATATATAGCCTAAACTACCTCCTTTCTTTAAGCGTAAAATGGCCGTCTTCAGAACTTTTTTTGTTTCCAAGTTTTCCCGAAGTCGCAAAGTGAAACTGGGAGGCAGACGGGCAGCCTCGGAAAACAATCTCCCGCCACGCAACAGTAAACATTCACACGTTCCTCCGCTGCTCATGAATATGCATGAGGGACCAGATAACACGCACTTCAGACCCGTCAGTCAAACTCTGTCTGCGTCGCGTCGACGTTGTTTGTCTGTTTGTTTGTGTTTGTGTTTGTCTCAGGTCCGGGGTGTGGGGGGGGACGAGGCATGGGGGGGGCAGGTGACCCAGGGGGGACCGGGGGTCGGCGTGCTCAGCAGGGGGGGGGGCCGGAGAGACAGTGAGGTTTTGGTACTACACGTCTCGGAGGTTAATTAACATTCAGTCTCCCCGCACACTTTATTATCAACCGCGTCCTCCACACACTCCTTTAATTGCGCGCGCTGATAGAATAATAAATGGCAGAGTAATTACCATTATAAAGCAAAGGATCCCTCTCTTTACCGAACAACTCAGTCAAAGGGCTTTCCTCTAAATTAAGTTTTTAACTGTCATCTGTCATCTGCAGGTATAATTATAACTCGGGCATTTTGGGTGTATTGTTCCTGTGAAAACCTTGATGGAGAGAAAGAAATTGTGACAGCAGATTCTTTCTCTCTCTCTCTCCTTG
>OLKM01000241.1:0-77500 GCA_900291075.1 Melanogrammus aeglefinus
GACCAACACAACGACCGACGTGACCAATGCGACCTACGACGCGACCAATGCGACCTACGACGCGACCAATGCGACCTACGACGCGACCAATGCGACCTACGACGCGACGCACGTCGTTGGCCACTCAGAGAGCTCGGCCCTACTGTCAATTCCTTCTGTGCTGTCTTTAGACCGCAGGGTGTTAACGCTGACATAAGAGCCTTATTGGACCGTGTATTTGAAGTGGTCCCACCAGTTCTGACCGGTTTCTGCTTCTGCACTGAGTGGTCAACACGACGCAATCAGGGCCGTTGCCAGGGTTTGAAAAAATAGTGAGGTCCGTTGGGGGGGGGTGCTTCAGCTGCGGGGGGGTTCAGTTTTGTTGGCCGGTGTTGTTCTCGGCTCGCGCACGCACCAACAGATGGTCACACACGGCGGACACAAAGTAACAAGTCTCAGCAGAATTAAGCGTTTACGCATCTCGGAGAAGCGCTCAACCTCTTATTCTTCTATACAGTTGTATTTAGTTTCATTTTATTTTTCATCTCTAGAAAAAAGACCGAGGTCCGGACCTCGGTGACCTCAGAGCTACGGGCATGAACACCATATCCAGTTTTAGTCTGAGATCAGTCACACTGTGGGCTTCTTCACTATTCCGCCCGTATTAATACAGATTTAATCTGACCCGGATTCAGCAGTTGCTTCACGATCCACCTCCAGACTAGCCCAGCATCGCCAAACGATCTGCAAACCCCAAAGTAAAGAGAGCATCTTCACTGCGAGGCTGCAGTATGTAACCTTGGCGCAAAAGAAAGAGAACACCGCTGAGATTGTTGTGCAAGGCGTAATCAATGTGGATACTACCTGGTTAGACTGAATACAGATGGAACTCAGCATAAGTGGGAGATTTAATTTCAGACTGCAATTGATTTTTATGTTTGGTTTAAATACTGCCTAGTGCATTATCAGTAGGTTGCGCTTCAGGGCTAAAGCGCAACATCTGATGAGTACAAAATGTGATACCAATGAAGTGAAGTAGAGCGAAGAGATGTTTTAGTAGAGGAAGGTTTAGTAGTGGTAGGTTAAGTAGCGGTAGGTTTATGTGAAATCTCGAAATAAATCAATAAATCCATTGCAAACCGATGCAACGTTGACAATATAAACGTTATTAGACACAGACAGGTAGATATCTTGAGAACCCGTTGTACAATTATGAGACTTGACCCCTCTATTGAAAGGTCAGGGCGTGTTTAATTGATTGGCACCAAGCCAAGCAATCGCAATTGCACAATACGGCCATCAGATGGCGATCAAGAACGTGTGCTATGATTGAAGGCTGAGACCCTCTCTTAACTGCAACACATTGATTGTAAACACCGTGTTTAGTTACAAAATGGTGCCCAGACACTGGATTATTCGTTAATGGTGGTATTATGTGATCAAAACACACCTTTGATGAGTAAAACAACAAAGGAGGTTGATTCTTCGTTGTTATTTGCCTCTATTTTGTCGAGTGAATGATATGGTTTCCTAAGCTTTCATGTGATAAATAGTTTGTAGAGATCAAATGAAGTGAAAAACATCGCTCTTGCTGTGCGTGTGCGCAGCAAGAAATACATAATTACTGAAATACATTATTCTATTTGTTACATCCCTCTTTAATGTTTGGGGTTGGAGTAATTTTTCGATGAGCTAACAATAGTTATGATAATCAAAAAGTTGGGAATCTAATCTTTCTAGGGGTGTCTCACATGACTTCTTTCTCATAAGTTGAAATGTCTTAAAAGGTCTTTGGAATGGGTGGGGGGGGCTTTACCCGGGTATGGGGAGGCTAGTTCGGGGTTAAGGTGAGTTAATTACATCTGAACTACGTCAGGTCTAGTCTTCATCACAGTTTCTACACTGCAAATACAGCATGCATGCACACACACCACACACACCGCCCCCACACACACACACACACACACACATATATATATATGACCAGACACATACACACACATACACACACACACCCACACATATATATATGACCAGACACATACACACACATACACACACACACACCCACACATATATATCCATGAACAGACACACACACACTAACACAGATGACCATACACACACACACACACACATACACACAGATGAGCAAACATACACACACACAGATGAGCAGAAACGCACACACACACACACACACATAGATGAGCAGCCACACGCGCACACAAACACACACACATAGATGAGCAGAAACGCACACACACATACACACCCACACACAGACACACACATACACATAGATGAGCAGCCACACCCGCGCACACACACACACACACACACACATAGATGAGCAGAAATGCACAAAACACACACACACACACACACACACACACATAGATGAGCAGACACAGACACACACAGCGTGACATGGCTGCTGTGGGGTTAGGGTTAGAGTCCTAATGATGGACGGGAGACTCCTCCTCGTCCCGGGGTCATCTGGTCTCCTCAGCGCCATCTCTAATGTGGTACTCCACACCCCCCCCCCTGCCCTTTCAGAAGAGTCACCTCCTCCTCCTGCTCTTCTTCCTCCTCCTCCCTCCTCCTCCTCCCTCCTCTCCTCCTCCTCCTCCTCCTCCTCCTCCTCATCATCTTACCCTTCCTCCCCTCATCCTCACCCTCTGCTTGTCATACCCTCCTTCCTCCTCTTCTTTCCCCTCCTCCTATCTGCACTCTCCTCATCCATCTTTTCCCCTCCTCCCCCTGCTCCTCCCCTCTCTTCCACCCCCTCCTTCTCCTCTTCCCTCTCCTTCCCTCTACTCCCCTCTCCTCCTCTCCTCTCCACCTCCTCCTCCCCTCCCTTTCTCCTCCCCCTGCTCCTCCCCTCTCCTCCTCCCCACCTCCTCCTCCTCCCCCTCCTCCCTCCTCCTCCCCCTCCTTCTCCTCCTCCTCCCCCTCCTTCTCCTCCTCCTCCCCCTCCTTCCCTCTCCTTCTCCTCCTCCTCCTCCTCCTCCTCCTCCTCCTCCTCCTTTAATCATCTCTGGCACTCAGGACATCAGCGCCATCATCATCATCCACGGAGACGCGCCCTGAAGCCACATGACTTCCTGTCTGATGGATGTTGGTCATGTGATGTCAGGACCCACGAGCTCCGTCAGCCAATCATCCGTCAGCCCCCCTGCCGGGGTCACCGTAAAAATAACTTGGATAAATATTAACCTCAATGTTATCATCGTTTAAATAGTTAGAGGTCGTTATTATTAATACACAGAGAGAGACAGAGACAGAGACAGAGAGAAAGAGAGAGAGAGAGACAGTCAAAGAGACAAAGAGATAAAGAAAGAGACAGTGACAGAGAGAGAGAGAGACAGACAAAGAGAGAGAGAGATACAGAGAACGAGAGAGAGAGAAGGGACAAAGTGAGAAAGACAATGAGAGAGAGAGACAGACAATGAGACAAAGAGACAGAGAGAGAGAGACAGGCAGAGAGAGGGAGAGAGACGGCAGAGAGAGAGAGGAAAAGTAAGAGAGAGAGAGGCTACCACAACATCACATAAAAAACTAACACACGTCAAATAACACACAAAGCCTACAGGTGTAGTGAGCCTAGAGGGGCAGTGAGTGACGTGATGTTGGTTGAGCACTCTGCTTCTAGGAACGTTGCTTCTCCTCTCCGGGAGAGAACTCCGGGAGAGGAGCGTTTTGCTCTCTGGGTGTGCTGGCTGGTTGTGTGTGTGTGTGTGTGTGTGTGTGTGTGTGTGTGTGTGTGTGTGTGTGTGTGTGTGTGTGTGTGTGTGTGTGTGTGTGTGTGTGTGTGTGTGTGTGTGTGTGTGTGTGTGTGTGTGTGTGTGTGTGTGTGTGTGTGTGTGTGTGTGTGTGTGTGTGTGTGCATCTGTGTCTCTCTCAAACACACACACACACACACACACTCTCTCATACGCAAACACCTGCAGGAAACACGATTTGACGAACAGTGAAATGTATTTTCTTCCTTTTCTAGGAAATCTTAGAGCTGCGTCGGGGGGGGGGGGGGGGGGGGGGGTGGGGGGGGGGGGGGGGGGGGTTGACAGATCCTGATCTGCTCCGCTTCCCCAGACACACGCCTCCGCCCTCGGCTGCCCTGGGATGATAAAGTCCCAGAACAGCAACACAGCTCTGTGTTGACTGTGTGGGAACGTCGAATCTGCCCCTCTGAGCCGAGCGTCACTGGCTGTGACGTCATCACTGCTGGCTGTGACGACGTCACTGGCTGTGGTGACATCATTGCTGGCTGTGATGACGTCACTGGCTGTGTGATGACGTCACTGTGTGTGATGACATCACCGCTGGCTGTGTGATGACGTCACTGCTGGCTGTGTGAGGACATCACTGGCCATGTGATGACGTCACTGGCCATGTGATGACGTCACTGGCCATGTGATGACGTCACTGGCCATGTGATGACGTCACTGGCCATGTGATGACGTCACTGGCCATGTGATGACGTCACTGGCCATGTGATGACATCACTGGCCATGTGAGGACGTCACTGGCCATGTGATGACATCACTGGCCATGTGATGATGTCACTGGCCGTCTGATGACGTCACTGGCCGTGTGTGGACGTCACTGGCCGTGTGATGACGTCACTAGCCATGTGATGACGTCACTGCCCGTGTGATGACATCACTGGCCGTGTGTGGACGTCACTGGCCGTGTGATGACGTCACTGGCCGTGTGATGACCTCACTGGCCGTGTGATGACGTCACTGGCCGTGTGATGACCTCACTGGCCGTGTGATGACGTGGCCGGCTGTGTGTCGTCACGTTGGCTGCGGTCGCTCGAGGTGGTCCTGAGGCTTTGGAGGAGATTTAGAAGAGAACAAGATGGTCGGCAGACATTAAAACCCTTTGGAATACAAACAGATAAACAACCTCATCCAAACAAACAGAAGCAAAGCAATCCTGTCCCGCATCGCGGGTGCATATGGTGTTGGGGCGTTGGGGTGTTCCCATCATGCATTGCTTCTCTCCCCGATTATCCACCACAACTGATACCTTACTACTAATTATTATAATTGAATACCATTTATATATTGTCGTTTAGCAGACCCTCTGATCCAGGGAGGGAGAAGTGACCCCAAGTGAACCCAGCCAGCAGAGAAACGCTGCCTCACTCTCGGAAGAATTCCTGGAGAGGGAGCAGCGCTACGTGAACCTAAACCGAACCGGTGTTAATCTCATCCTGCGTGGCCCCCGTCCGCACGCGGTGTGACAGCCAGCCCCCGCCCCCTCTTTGTTCCCAGTGTTCGCTCCAAAGCCCGGAGTATCGAATCAGAGAACAAGAACAAGAACCCCAATCGAACGGAAGCGACCACGCAGCACACACTAGGGTGCGTGAAGCGTGTGTCGTCCCCCCCCCGCCCCCCAAAACGGCCTCCAGCCTATCAGGGATTAGAAAGCCTCTCCAGCGGAGTTTAGCCCAGACACGCGCGGCTGAGACGTCCACCGAGATCCCGGCAGAACGCTGGGGCTCTCGCCCGGCATCGATCCCGGCGGCCGGGGGCTGGGGGGCTTCGGGGCCGGGGGCTGGCTGCTGCGGGCTGATAAAGGCCGGCCGTCCATTTGACGCTCCGCAGGACGGCACGTCCAGCGAGGAGAAAGACGCTGGGAATTTCCCGCTCCGCTGATGCGTGAGTCGACGCACGCCTCCTTCCTGTCACTGTGACATTCCACACACAACCATGCGCACGCACGAATCTACGCGCACACACACTCACACACGAATGCACTTTAACACACTCACGCACAATCACACGCATGAACGCGCACATTCACACACTCTCCCACCCATACTCGCATCCATAGACACACACACCCAGACACACACACACACACACACACACACACACATGTACGCACACACTCCCACAGACACACTCACACACACATGCTCACACACAGGTATGCACACACTCACACACACAATCCCACAGACACACACTCACATACACATGCTCACACACATGTACGAACACACATGCACACACACATTCCCACAGACACACACATGCCCTCACACAGACGCACACAGATTGGCGTCACCATCACATCAGCATACTGCCCTCACACGCCCCCACAGACGGCGACTGCTATCTGTCCTCCACACACACCTCTGTCCCGTCCAGACCCAGCTGGCCCCGGTCCCACCCCCCCGCCCCCACCCCCCCCGCCCCCACCCCTCTGCCCCCATGCTGGGCCCTTTGTATCATCCACCTCGCCCTGGTCCCCAGACACGCCTCTGTTTGTACCCTTAGGACCCCCTGGACCCTGGACCCTTTTTACCCTTTGGATCCAGATGGTCCTGGTCCCAGACCTCAGGCCCTGGTCCCCTAGCACACCTCTGTTTGTCCAGACCCCAACTGGTCTCCAAACACAACTCTCCCCCTGCTCTCTGGCCCCCCGTCTGCTGGCTGGGTTCTCAACAGGAAGCTGAGGTTCTACAGGAAGCTGAGGTTCTCTACAGGAAAATTAGGTTCTCTACAGGAAGCTGAGGTTCTCAACAGGAAGCTGAGATTCCCTAAGGGAAGCTGAGGTTCTCAACAGGCAGCCGAGGTTCCTTACAGGAAGCTGAGGTTCTCAACAGGAAGCTGAGGTTCTCTGCAGGAAGCTGAAGTTCTCTGTAGGGAGCTGAGGTTCCTTACAGGAAGCTGAGATTCCCAACTGGAAGCTGAGGTTCTCTGCAGGAAGCTGAGGTTCTCAACAGGAAGCTGAGATTCCCTACAGGAAGCTGAGGTTCTCAACAGGAAGCTGAGGTTCTCAAAAGGAAGCTGAGGTTCCCTACAGGAAGCTGAGGTTCTCAACCGGAAGCTGAGGTTCCCTACAGGAAACTGAGGTTTTCTGCAGGAAGCTGAGATTCTTAACAGGAAGCTGAGATTCCCTACAGGAAACTGAGGTTCTCAACAGGAAGCTGAGGTTCCCTACAGGAAGATGAGGTTCCTTACAGGAAGCTGAGGTTCTCGAAAAGAATCTGAAGTTCTTTGAGCTGCGGTTCTCTGCAGGAAGCTGAGGTTCTCAACAGGAAGCTGAGATTCCCTACAGGAAACTGAGGTTCTTAACAGGAAGCTGAGGTTCTCTACAGGAAGCTGAGGTTCTCTACAGGAAGCTTAGGTTCTCTACAGGAAGCTGAGGTTCTCTGCAGGAAGCTGAGGTTCTCTACAGGAAGCTTAGGTTCTCTACAGGAAGCTGAGGTTCTCTACAGGAAGCTGACGACCCAAACAGGGACCGTTCTAATCCTGACCCCCATTTTTAATTGTTTAACGATTGGACGCTTTCTTGTGTTGTTCGGTCTGTCGGACAAACGTCCTGCTGAGAAGGAAATTACATCATAACGATCTTACTCTCCTCAAGATCACCCCACCCTTACATAGTGTTGCTGTTCGCTCTCTCTCTCTCTCTCTCTCTCTCTCTCTCTCTCTCTCTCTCTCTCTCTCTCTCTCTCTCTCTCTCTCTCTCTCTCTCTCTCCTCTCTCTCTCTCCTCTCTCTCTCTCTCTCTCTCTCTCTCTCTCTCTCTCTCTCTCTCTCTCTCTCTCTCTCTCTCTCTCTCTCTCTCTCTCTCTCTCTCTCTCTCTCTCTCTCTCTCTCTCTCTCTCTCTCTCTCTCTCTCTCCCTCTCTCTCTATTTTCAGTCCCTTGTTCTGCTCTGTTTCTCTTACTTCTTTTGCCTTCCAAAGAAATCAATACAAACACGCATGCTCACATATGCAGAGAAAGACACGAACACACACAACACACCACACACACACACACACACACACACACACACACACACACACACACACACACACACACACACACACACACACACACACACACACACACACACACACAGAAACATAGGCACAAACACACATACACACACATAGAAATATAGAAGACACACACAAATAGAGACATAAACAGGGACACGCACACAGAAACACACACAAAAGACATAAAAAGGGACACACAAAGAAACGCTCATAAACCTACAGAATGGCACACAAACACAGGCATAAACAGAGACACACAGAAAAACACACAAACCAATTGACCCTTAACTACACCAACATGGATGTAATATATACATTAAAGACATGGATGTATTAATACCCTAAAAACATAAATTAATAACAACCATGAGGTTAATACACTTATAACATACATTAACAACACCCTTGTTATTAATGTATTAATACATTAATACAATTCAAGTTAATAATGTATGAATGCTGAAATTGAGGTTGTGACCGGGTTAGGCAACGAATCAAATCGATCAGAAATATTTGTTTCTAATACTTGATTTTACTCTATTGTGTAGTTATCACTGACTGCTGCAAAACCACTCCCTCATCATAATGACGTCACTGTTGACCTTGAGTTCGTAGCAATTACCTCCAACCCTAATCCCTTTCCATCATCTAACCCTCCCCTCCTCCACCTCCCAAAACCGTACACGTAAATGCTATCTCTGCCTCCTGATTGGACGACGTTTCCAGGAGGCGTGGCCAGAGGACACCAGGTTGTCGTGGCGTCGAGCAGAGGCTCCGAGGAAGCTGGGGGGGGATTTTTTTTAATGTCCCCATAAACCACCAGGAGCCACAGAGAGTGTTTACTATGCAGGCTCGTGGGTGGGGACCATCACTGTCAAATTTCTATCTGGAAAAGAGCTTCAAAAGTCGAGATCTTTAGTGCGAGACGATAACTTGGTGGTCCCACGCCCAGAAGCTTTACGAGCACCGTCCACGAGCAGAGATGAAGTAAGTAGAGGCACCACAAAAGACAGAGAGGGTCGTAAAAATATTCCGCCAGAGTCCACCTTATATCAGCTAAAGTAGTCATAAAAAACAGAACCAAAGGCGATGTGTTCCCACTGCTCTGTACCTTAGGATCATGAGAGTAGACACAGGTGTACGCCATTATCTGATGAGGACAAGTTCATAATCAGGGGTGAGAGGTCATTTCACCTGTCCAGGGGGGGTCATTTCAGTGACCCCTAGTGGAGGATGAAGAAACCGGACATGTGAGAAGGTTGATCAAACCGCTTATATCCTGGCAACCTCCAACATGGTAACCTGGAAACCCCCAACATGGTGACCTGTCGACACCTAACATGGCAACCTGGAAACCCCCAACATGGTGACCTGTCGACTCCTAACATGGCAACCTGGAAACCACCCAACATGGCAACCAGGAACCCCCCAACATCACAACCTGGAAACCCAGAACATGGCATACTGGAAATCCCCAACATGGCAACCTGGAAACCCCCCAACATGACACCCTGGAATCCCCCAAACATGGTAGTCTGGAAACCTCTAACATGGCAATCTAGAAACCTAACCTGGCAAACTGGAATCCAAAAAGATGGTAACTTGGCCACTCACAACAGGGCAACCTGGAAGCCTCCAACATGGCTACCTCAAACCTCATGAGGTGGTCTTGAGGAGGTCTGGAGGAGGTCTAGAGGTGGGCTAGAGGAGTTCTAGAGGAGTTCTAGAGGAGCTCTAGAGGAGCTCTAGAGGAGGTTCTAGAGGAGTTCTAGAGGAGCTCTAGAGGAGGTTCTAGAGGACTTCTATAGGATTTCTAAAGGAGGTCTAGAGGAGGTTCTAGAGAAGTTCTATAGGAGTTCTAGAGGTTGTCTAGAGGAGGTCTAGAGGTGGTCTAGAGAAGTTCTAGAGGAGGTCTATAGGTTGTCTAGAGGAGTTCTAGAGGAGTTCTAGAGGTGGTCTAGAGGAGTTCTAGAGGAGTTCTAGAGGAGCTCTAGAGGAGGTTCTAGAGGAGTTCTAGAGGAGTTCTAGAGGAGTTCTAGAGGAGGTTCTAGAGGACTTCTATAGGATTTCTAAAGGAGGTCTAGAGGAGGTTCTAGAGAAGTTCTATAGGAGTTCTAGAGGAGGTCTAGAGGTTGTCTAGAGGAGGTCTAGAGGAGGTCTAGAGGTGGTCTAGAGGAGGTCTAGAGGTCTAGAGGAGATCTAGAGGTGGTCTAGAGGAGTTCTAGAGGTGGTCTAGAGGAGTACTAGAGTAGTTCAAGAGGAGTTCTAGAGGTGGTCTAGAGGAGTTCTAGGGGAGTTCTAGAGGAGGTCTAGAGGTGGTCTAGAGGAGTTCTAGGGGAGTTCTAGAGGAGGTCTAGAGGAGGTCTAGAGGTGGTCTAGAGGAGGTCTAGAGGTGGTCTAGAGGAGGTATATTGGTCCTCAATCGTCTTGAGCATCAGAAGACGGAGAGTGTGTCAGTGGAGGATGGCGTGTTGGGGGACAGTTGGGGGGAGAGTTGCTCGCTCACTAAGAGGATGACGATGATAGGCTGCCAGCTCCCTCCTCCCTCGCAGCCTGTTTCCATGGTTACTTCTGACTTTGAAGATAGCAGTGGATTGGGAGAGGGGTGAGGCGGAGACCGAGGACGGGAGGACCAAGAACAGCTAAAGGAGGAAGAGGAGGGGATGAGAGAGGGGAAGTCGGAGAGGAACGAGAGAGAGGAGGGGAGGAGAGAGGGAGACGGGGGGGGGGGTCGAGAGGAGAGAGAAATACTAAAAGAGAAGAGAAACAAAAGAAGGGTTGAATGGAGAGGGCTACTCCTGCACTGCACTGTGTCAACACAGCACATGCACCAAACTGTGTCAACACATCACATGTGCCAAACTGTGTCAACACATCAAAGGTTCCAAACTGTGTCAGCACAGCACATCTACCAAGCTGTGTCAACACATCAAATGTGCCAAACTGTGTCAGCACATCTATTACGCCGCTCTACATCCCCACTGGCCATGCAGTGGCAGTGCAGTGGTCTTTAGGTGGTGCAAGGGCACAATCAAGTTTATTGTGCACAGTTTTTAATCTACCCTAATACCTCCCCCCCCACACACACACACACACAACACACACACACACACACACACACCACACACACACAACACACACACACACACACACACACACACACACACACACACACACACACACACACACACACACACACACACACCACACACACACACACACACACACACACTCTTTATTCTTTATTTTATTTTTTGACTGATTTGTTAATTATTTTAATTATTTCTTTTTGCCCATGTTATATTATTAATGTTGTTGTACCATTGTCATTGTTTTATGTTTGTTTGTAAGCACTTTGGGTCAACTCAGTTGTTTTTAAATGTGCTGTAGAAATAAAGTTGACTTGACTTGACCTGCGACGGTGTGCTTAAAAGCCTTCAGCCTCAGAAGGGGGCTTGCTTTCTCGTGAGGACATGTGCTATCGTCAAGACTTTTCACTTGTACAATTATTTATGAAATTAAAACCACTTTATTTTGGGATTTAAACCTGTGGTCTGTCTCCATACTTTGTTACGGCTTCTGAGCCAGTCGTAACAACATCACATGTACCAAGCTGTCAAACACATCACATTTAGCAGGATGTTAATATAAAGTAGAGTAGAGGTCCAGGCAGACCCAGACCCAGAGAGAAGGATTCCCTCTCACATGGCTCCTCTTCAGCGGTGAGGACTGTTGCACCATGGCGGCCAGGGTCAGGGGTAATGTAGCATCAGCATAAACACTCTAGGAACATATACTAATATTCAATACCAATATTCAATGCAAACTCATGTTTAATATATCTATTCATAGATATATAATAAAATTCACTATGTATTTATATTCAATATACTACTATTTTATAAATAATGATATTCAACATGTACCTATATTTGATTTATATTACTCAACATAAACTAATAACAAATTTACAGGGGAGAGTGGGGTAAGATAAGCTAAGATAACCACCCCCCTGTATTTAGGCTACTGTACACATGTGTTATTATTTGACCATCATTTATATCGGGCTGTGATGGAGAGAAGCACATGGTAAAGTTGCAAGTATGTTTTTTTCAGAATAAACTGGTTTTTTTGCTTGTCAAAGTACGTATCTAGCATATCAGGTATAATTGCTGCTGAATTAATGATTTATTCACGCGTAAAAAAAATGTCGGTGATTTGCCAAGGTATAAAACCATGGGAATAATTTAGTTAAAGATTTGCCTGAATTGTTAACTAGGCAGAAGTGAGCTACATGCTGTGGGGTAAGTAGAGCCCTTCATCTTACCCCACCAGGATGCACTGTTGTTAAGTTTGTCTCCAAAGTATAAAGTGATATTTCAATGTAGTATTACACAATTGATTGGGATTTTCCTATTTTGCACATTGAAGAAAAGCTATCATGCCAATAAAGAGAGAGAAAGGAGATGGATAGAGCACTGATGTCAAGGATGAAAATCCATCGGAGGAGTGTCAAAACACAAATACCGACAGGTTTTATATATATTTTCAATGTTTCCTAAGCAAACATATAAGACTATTTGGAAAAGGAAAATGGTCAATTTCAACCCAGATGGCTCAACTTGCCCCAGCGTAAGGGTAAGTATGGGTAAGCCTTACTTAGTAAGGCTCAACTTGCCCATACGTTGGGGCAAGTTGAGCCACAACATCACATTCTTTTTGAGAAGTCATATTTTCACAGACCTATGTTCAGATGCATTTTTTTATCATTTCTGATTGACAGGGGACATTCTGAAGTGAAGGTAGATGTTTTCGTTTTCCTTCTGTCTTATTGTTCCTTGCCTAGAGGACAACAGGAGTAAACATTGGCTCACCCAACCCCACTCTCCCCTACTTATACGTAATATGGACTTTGTTTTGGTTCCTCTTGTTTACCGTTTGATCACCTCAACCCTCAACTCAGATGCCCACTGGTGCGAAGGTTATTTCGTAACAGATTCTAGAGAGTAAAGGTGTTCAGATTCGGTGCGCTTGTAGCCATGGTAACATATCAAAGCCGTTCTCAAGGGCCACAGCCTTGTGATTCCACTTCCACCCAATAACACTTGAAGTGGTCCACAAAAGGGCTGCATGGCTGGTGTTGGTTAGTGGTTACCAGCCACAAAGTGCGCGCGGACCGCTGGGGAGAAGGGACCCTGAAGGCCAGAAGGTTCACACAGTTGTTGGAACAGCAGTATGAATGTTCCTGTTGGGGTTCTCTGGTTAGCCCCTGTACACCAGCAGGTCCTCTCTGTTGTTGAACAGCAGTCATTAAGGTCCTGGTCGGGGTTCTCTGTGATTGACAGGAAGAAGTTCTAGCAGTACATCTGCGCCACAGATGCCAATGCAGCACGAGACTTGATGGAGTCCACTAATGAGATCACAGCTTAATTAGCTTAACGATTGGATCTTAATGAGCTGCTAAATCTGATTGATTGAGCTCTAACGAGGCTGCATATTATAATAATATAACGAGCTACAGTAATCGTCAACTCTCTTCCAATAATAATAATAAAAGAATATGCTTAGCATTCATCTCCCCCCCCCCCCCCTCTGGAGCTGCCTGGGTCTCTGAAGGCTGACCACACATCCAGTGGATAAGGTTTCAATTAATCAATCTCAAGTAACCAAGCAGGCCCATGCATGGACGGGCCTGTAGCCACATACACTCCACTGGACCGGATGACTTCAGCTTTCCTACTTGGATTCTTGCCAGATGGTTCTTCTCGATTACCTTCATGACCTGTAAGTTTCAAACTAATTGTTATCTAATGATGAATGCAAACTTTTAATTAGAATTCTGCTTCTATGACGGAGGAGAGGAAATGCTGGGTTCCTCAGACATGTAATGCCTAATCGCCTGTGTTTTCTGATCAAGGGAGCGAGGGATAGCGTTTGTAAAGACTTCACAAAGCTATTTCACGTTGTTTAAAGGGGCTGATAACTAAACACCAGTTCTTGTGTTTTTCTCTCTGTGCATTCCTTATTTTTCCCTACCAGAATTTCTGTCGTGTTTTCATCCATTCCCTATTCAGTTTCATATCGGCTATTGGAAAACTTGGAAGTGTTACTTTTTTTGTATGTTCAATAGTGTATGAATTATTCACAAATGAGATCAATTGTTAATAGTTGTGTGATCATGGGAACATGGGGAGCGATTGACTTCCATGTCGGGAATATTTTATGAGAATGTAAAGAAGAGTTAGAGATCTCTCCAAGTCATCGCTGACAGCGTTTCATTTCTGCCATCACACGTCTGAAATTCAATTTACAGCAACAATTATGTCAGAGATATGCAAACATTTATTAAACTATAAGAACATCATTCCGATAGGTCTCAAATGTAACAGGATCCGGTAGCTTTCAGACCGTGTGACTCAGAAGAGAGGGACTTCAATGTCTTCTTTGATGCGTTACCTTCAATTAACATATTTTTCCATTTCCCCTTTCGAAAAGGTTTCTTACTTTTTAGATCAAAATTCACAAACGAATAGACGAGGTTGAAAGGGAACATTTTAAAAGGGAAGCCGGTAGATTGGAAGGGACGCATCACGGAGAGGTGAAGGTAGAACTCAGAGGACGGGAACCATTTGTCCCAGAGACATATTTAGATTTCATATCGGAGACCTACTGACCTAAGACTGTCGAATGGGGTTCTATTGTAATAAATACACGCATAACTTGCTTGAAGTCGGAGTTGATGGCAAAGATAAAATGGATGTTGGACCTCTCAGTGATTAAATAGGAAATGGAATCACTGTGTTCAAATAAAGTATGTCAGAAATATAAATCAAAGGAAGATAATTGTTCTTCATGATCCCCTGATCACAGCTATTAACCAAAAGACAAAGATGAACCCGCCTAATAGAAAGCTCCTTTAGTAGTCTACCACCCCCCCTGGTGTTAGGGTAGTCTGCTACCCCCTGGTCCCAGTCTGGTCTTACTGTGGTCCCCTCCCCCTTCAGTCTCTGTCTGACGGGGGTAGCGTGTCTAAACGGTTTCATTTTGCTTTGTACGTTTAGAACTTGCTCAACAATCAATCATGGCAGAAGATGACCATTAGAGCTCGTCTTCATTTCCTGACCGTTCATAATAATAATCTGTGTTTGTTTCCTTTGAGTAGACCGACACTAAATTCTGAATTAATTGGGTGCGCCCCTGTTGTTCAGCGGGTATCGAGCCATTAAGGCCCAGTCTTTACCGCAGCGACCGGGGTTCGATTCGTGCCCGTGGTCCTTTGTTGCATGTCTTCCCCTCTCTCTCCCATACCAACATGTCTTACTCTATACAATAGAACCTTCAATAAACCTAAAGTATTAAACCTTCAAAAATAAATCTCTAAAAGATAAAATAACGAATTAATCTTTTAGGGCCATATCATTGGACTCCTACTTCACGACTCACTTAGCTGCCAATATGTGGTATGATTTGAATCCTCAGGACTAGAGTGTATAGGAGATGAATCAACAGTATTTGGAAAACTTCAACATTGAAGGAAGAAGAACCTGAGGAAGAATTGATGTTTCCAACTTGCGGACGTGACCTTCTGCCTCGAGGTCCCTCTCAGCCTCACTGTTCTCGTATCGCTATGGCAACACCTTTCAGAGACGTGGACGTCTTAAGTAAGACTAGGCTAATCACATGACGCATGTGATTAATGCGTCATGATTCACATGCCACGTCATCGGAAGGTTCGACCAATCACACGGTGCTCAGAGTTTCACCCGTTGTTGCTCGTCCGTTTAGTTTAAAGTCTTCACCCTGAAACTTCAATAAAACCCCCCCCATTACCTTCTCCGCTAAGCAGAAGCCCTCTCCTCAGCTCACTCGCTGGTCTAACGTTTGAGATAGTTTGAATGGTTTTAAAGTTTTACTAGACCCGTTGTTCTGAACAGCACGATGGCCCAGTAGTCATGCTCCACTTGGCCAGAAGGGGGCGGTGTTTCAGTGTTTCAGTCCTTCAGTGTTTCAGTGGTGCATGGTCTCCCCGTGTGTGTCCACGTGGTATCAATATCATGTACCTGCTGATCCTCGTAGCCGTGTTGGGTGCGTTCCTTCCCCGTCAGACCTCTTGATTAATGTGTTAAAGTCTCTGCGGCATAACTTTTTGCTGCAGGTATGAAGGGAGTGTGTGCGTGCGTGCGTGCGTGTGTGTGCGCGTGTGTTTTAATAGTTATGCGTCTTCACTTCTGTAAAGAAGAAACGCAACCAGACAGCGGAGCAACCTGGATCTGCTGAAGGTCACTGCGACGACACACACACACACACACACACACACACACACACACACACACACACACACACACACACACACACACACACACACACACACACACACACACACACACACACACACACACACACACACACACACACAGGTGTTGTGTTTAGTAAAATAAAGAGTACAGCTGTTGGATACCGCGAGGTGTTTCTATGAATCTAAAGCAGTGTCTATAAACAGAATCTTAACTCCGCCTCAGAGAGCGATAGAACGTTCGGGCGACAAGGTCACCCGTAAGAGCGTGAGAGACGACAACCATTAAAGGAGGATAAAGGATGAACCGAACACTGGCAGCAGAGCCGTTCTCAAGAAGGTGATCAGGAGCGGAGGAGCGGGTTTCAGTATTTATTGAGTTGCGAGCGGCGACATCACATCCTGCTGACGGGCGTGATGCCCAAGATGTCGAAGCCCTTGGCCATGATGGTCGCCGTGGCTTCACACAGCAACATCCGCCACATGTTCACCTTCACCACCTCACCTGGTGGGGGGGGGGAGAGAGAGAGAGAGAGAGAGAGCGAGAGAGAAAGAGAGACAGAGACAGACAGACAGGCAGACAGACAGACAGGCAGACAGGCAGAGCGAGAAAGGGAGAGAAAGTGTGAGAGAGCGAGAGAGACACAGAGGGAAAGGGAGCGAGAGAGACAAAGACAAATGACAGATAGAGAGAGAGAGACGGACACACAGGGAGAGAGCGAGAGAGAGATACAGAGAGAGAGAAACGGAGACAGGGAGAGAGAGAGAGAGATACAGAGAGAGAGAAACCCAGAGAGGAGACAGGGAGAGAGCGAGAGAGATACAGAGAGAGAGGAACAGAGACAAGAGACAGGCAGAGAGAGAGAGAGAGATACAGAGAGAGAGGAACCGAGAGAGGAGACAGGGAGAGAGAGAGAGAGCAGGGGTTAACAGAAGGCTCACTAAATGGTAAACAGTGTGATCAAACCCAGAGCAGAACCCAGGAGGGCGTACCGGTCTGCCGGTCCTTCTCCACGCAGTAGCAGCTGTCGTAGAACTCGGTGAAGGTGGTGGCCAGCTCGTACAGGTAGTCGCACAGGCCGTGCAGGAACAGGTCCTCCAGGACCTTGTTCAGCACCTCGGGGAAGCGCAGGATGCACTTGCCCAGCTTCCACTCCTTCTCGTGGTCAAGGAGGATGGGGGTGGAGGCCGCCGCCGCCGCCAGAGCCCCCCCGTCTAGGCTGGCCAGCCGCGAGATGGACCTGAAGACACACAGGGAGTGGGTTAGAGACCACCGGGGGACTGTTACTGCAGTGGGTCTCTAGGGGGCTTTTACTCTGGAGGAGTGGGGTCCCCAGACGACCTTTACTCTGGAGGAGTGTACTCACCAGAGGACTTTTAATCTGGAGGAGTGTTCTCAGCAGAGGACTTTTACTTTGAATGAGGGGTTTTAGGGAGGAATCTTGCAATGAGTGATTCTTCTCACAAGGGGACTTTTACTGTGAAAGAGGGTTGTCAACACGGGACTTTTACTGTGAAGGAGGGTTCTCCCAGCAGGACTTCAGGGTGAGGAAGTACCCTTATTGTGGAGGCCACTCACCTGATGCGTGTGAGTGCGTAGAGCAGGTAGGCAGCGGTGTTCCCGCGGTCGTCCAGCATCTTGTCGAAGGAGAACACGTAGTCGTTGATGCGGTTGTGGGAGAGGTCGGCGTACTTAATGCAGCCGTACGCCACCGACCGCTGGGCCTGGATCAGCTCCTCCGGGGTCAGCACCTGGATAACCAGAGACATACCGTTAGCGTAGCTACCGCTAACCTAGCATAGCTACCGCTAACCTAGCATAGCTACCGCTAACCTAGCATAGCTCATCTGGGCTCAGCACCTGTAGAACGACAGGGACATACTGTTAGCGTAGCTACCGATAACCTAGCATAGATACTGCTAACCTAGCATAGCTCCTCTGGGCTCAGCACCTGTAGAACGACAGGGACATACTGTTAGCGTAGCTCCCGCTAACCTAGCATATTTATCGCTAAACTAGCATATCTACCGCTAGCATTGCTCCTCTGCGCTCAGCTCCTGGAGAACCACAGCAACATACTGTTAGCGTAGCCACCGCTAACCTAGCTTAGCTCCTCTGGGCTCAGCACCTGGAGAACCACAGGGACATTCTATTAGCGTAGCTAGAGCTAACCTTGCTACATTGAGCTTAGCTACCGCTAACCTAGCATTGCTCCTCTCGACTGAAGACCCGGACATAACAGGTACATTGTTAGCGTAGCTACAAGCTAACTCAAACCTTGTCTCTCTCCTTGTCCTTCAGCTTGTCCATCGAGCGCTTCAGCCCCTCGTCGAGCAAATCCATGAGGCGTACAGTGTCTCCAGACCGGGTCTTAAACTTCTTCCTGGAAACACAAAAACACCCGAAGATAAATATGTAACTAGATTGAATGCACCTGAATAATAACAGCCTTCATCTTCACTGTAGCTCTGCTCTCAATATCCTAACGTCAGCACAATGCATTCAGCCCACTGCCGGGCTCTCGACACACATTAGTATAGTGTTGGGCTGGTATATAGTAGTACCTATTGGTATAGTATATTGTTGGTCTAGTATAGATTAGTATAGTGTTGAGCTGGGATATAGTAGTATACAGTAGTACAGTTGAATGTCGGGCTAGTATAATTACAATATTTTTGTATCGTGATGGTGGAGTATATATTAGTACATGTTATGTATATTAATATAGTATATATATTAGAATATATTAATATAGTATAGTGTTGGTGTAGTGTATATTTGTACATGTACACACATTATACTATATGAATATAGTATATATAAGTATACATTAGTGTAGTATAGTCTTGATGTAGTGCATGTTAGTAGTACGTATAGGTATAGGATAGTGTTGGTGTGTAGTGTACATTAATACAGTATATTATTTATTTACTTGTCCTCTCCGAGTACGACCCCAAAGCCGGCATGCTCCACGCGGGTCACCAGAGGGTCGTACCAGCCCAGCATACGGGCCGCCGCAAACACCAGCTGGAAGTGAGTACTCTGAAGAGTACACACAGTACACACATTATACACACAAACACCAGCTGGAAGTGAGTACTCTGTACAGAGTACACACAGTACACACATTAAACACACAAACACCAGCTGGAAGTGAGTACTCTACAGAGTACACACAGTACACACATTATACACACAAACACCAGCTGGAAGTGAGTACTCTACAGAGTACACACAGTACACACATTATACACACAAACACCAGCTGGAAGTGAGTAGTGTACAAAGTGACATACGGTCTGTACCCTAACAGGAAGTGACATTCGGCCTGTATCCTAACAGGAAGTGAGTTACTGTTTCTTTATCCTAACAGGAACACAAAGTAGTGTGTGTAGTGTAGGAACAGGAAGTGACATACGGCCCGTACCCTAACAGGAAGTTGCCTATCTGTGTCCGTACCCTGCACCTTAACAGGCAGTGGCGTACCTGTCCGCTGTCGGTGACGTAGATGATGATGTCAGCGCGCTCCTGGAAGATGCGCTGGTGGATGGCGGCGAGGTCGGACGTGTCGTAGGTGAAGCCTCCGTCAGACTTCACCACCGTCAGCGGGATGGACTGACCCGGGACGAACATGATGTGACGCCCATCGTCCAGCTCCAGCACACCTGGAGGGGGCGAGAGAGCACGGCTTAACATGGGGGAAAGAGAGAGAGAGAGAGAGAGAGAGAGAGAGAGAGAGAGAGAGAGAGAGAGAGAGAGAGAGAGAGAGAGAGAGAGAGAGAGAGAGAGAGAGAGAGAGAGAGAGAGAGAGAGAGAGAGAGAGAGAGAGAGAGAGAGAGAGAGAGAGAGAGAGAGAGAGAGAGAGAGAGAGAGAGAGAGAGAGAGAGAGAGAGAGAGAGAGAGAGAGAGAGAGAGAGATGTGGAATTTGGTATTAAAGGAGACTTTATAATCCATAGTCAGGACAACACTGCCCCCGTGTGGCCACACAGCAGTACTGTATCCTAATATATATAGCCTCACACTAACCAACCCACGCTATTCTCACACTCACCCCAGTCACACACAACGTCTATTCTTCCAAGCCCATCATACACACGGCAGTATAAGTGTAGTAATAGTATTAGTGTTTGGTATAAGTATAGTAGACGTGTAGAAATAGTATTTCTTTCTTACCCTTCTGCTTGAGCTCCTCCACCACAGCCTTCATCATCTCCTGGTAGAACGACTCCCCTCGCTCGATCAGCTCCACCTGCAGACAGTCATACACCCTCTGGAACTCTGCACACACACACACACACACACACACACACACACACACACACACACAACACACAACACACACACACCACACACAACACACACACACACACACACACACACACACACACACACACACACACACACACACACAGTGTTTTCTACCGATTGCCAAAGCCAATATTTTCTACAAGAATATAGTAATATATTAGTAGTACTAGAGTAGCATAAAGCATGTCCTACCGGCTCCAGAGACCTCCCAGGTGAGGGCCAAGGCCTGTATAGTAGTGTGAAGTACTACAGTAGTATAGTAGTAGTATAGTAGTAGTATAATATTACCGGCCCTGGAGACGTCACAGATGAGGGTCCACGCTTTGATGATCTCGGGCTCTTTGCTCTGCAGTCGGACCACACAGCGGTAGGCTCTCTTCTTGAAGTCCTCCTCCTCGTCAAAACGCTTCTTAGACTCCTGTGGGGGGGGGGGGGGGGGGGGTTGTTAGCATTGTTTCTAGAACTCTTTTTTCAAATGTTAACAACAGAAAGGTAAGACAGACCAAAGAGCAGACAGCCAGACAGAAGACCAGACAGACAGACAAAAGAGCTAGACGGACAGACGGAAGAGCAGACGGACAGACTTGACAGAAAAGACCGAACAGACAGACAGGCAGACAGACAGACAGGCCCCGCACCTTGTAGAAGGCCTGCAGGTCTCCTATGGGTGGGGAGGAGGTGACGTAGTCGGGGAACTTGTCCTGCAGGTGGGCGATGAGCATGCCGAACTGGGTGCCCCAGTCGCCCACGTGGTTGAGCCGCACCACCTCGTAGCCCAGGAACTCAAACAGCCGGCACATGCTGTCCCCGATGATGGTGGAGCGCAGGTGGCCCACGTGCATCTCCTTGGCGATGTTCGGCGACGAGAAGTCCACGATCACCTGCCGGGCCACACCCACAGAGCCTGAGTGGTGACCCCGCACCTCTGTATCCCTTCTCTACCCATCCTCCCCCGTCTCCATCCCAACCCATCACTCCCCTCCCTCCCTCCATCACTCCCCTCCCTCCCTCCATCACCCCCTCTCCCCTCCCTCCCTCCCATCCATCCATCACTCACCCTCTCCCTCCTCCTCCTCCATCACCATCACTCCCTCCCCCCCTCCCTCCCTCCCTCCCCGACTCCACCACGAAGGCTTCCACAGGGGACCAACAGAGCGCCTGTTTACGGTCGGTCCCGCTCCTCACGTGGAGGTTAGGACTACCCGATGTCGAGGCGAAGGGGGGGGGGCTTCAACTAGGGCTGGTAACCATGGGAACGAGACGACAGTGGACACCGGACAGCAGCTAATGCTAAGCTAGCAATGTGTGGGGGTTCATCAGGTTAACAATCGACCCGAGGCAGACAAGACCGGGGGACCCGCTAAGCCTGATTGGGCGGAACGATGGACGTTGAACTCAGGGAGAGCCCGGCGTCACCTCAGCGCGCTCTTATTGTGGCGGCGCGGCGCGGTGCGTACCTTCTTCCTGACGGGCAGCGGTGGCGGCTGCACTCCGTTGAGCAGCAGGTTGGTGAGCAGCTTGGAGACAAACGGTTTCCTAATGTGGATGTTGATGAAGCCTGAGGAAACGGAGACACACGATTGGTCCACCAGACAGGAAGTGTGGAGCGGCAGTCAACCAATGGGGACGCAGCTTCAGCACTGATAGTATAGTTTCAGTCATTCATCGTAGACTGTTGACAATCAACTACCTCTAATGTTTACTTTCACTTTTGAATATATATTACTACTATTGTCCATATAGACGCATTTTATTGCGTGTATAAAACTGTTACTAAAGCACCATTTTATCTGAGCTCAGTGGCTTCAGTGTTACCGACCCTCTCAGGCCGTTCCTCTCTCGTTATGAGGACTACCGGTCGATGGCCTAACTGGAAACAGGAAACCAGTGACCCGAACAGGAAGTGCTCCCCTCTGACCTGGTCCCGCGATCTCCGTCTTCTCTATAAGCTCGTTCTCCGGAAGGTTCTCCAGGATCTTCTGAGCGATCTCCCGAGGGGTGACCTTCTCCCCTCTGGCCTTCAGCAGCTACACACACACACACACACACACACACACACACACACACACACACACACACACACACAGTTAAACTTTTAATGGTCTTTTCGATTTCGACCCAGACAGGCGTAGATGAACAGACAGAAACTTTAATTACTACACTTTATCCACTAATACAATCATCTCAACTGTGGCATGAACTATTTGTTGAGACACACACAGACACACACACATACACACACACATCCCCACCCACACACACACACACACCCACCCCTCCCCACACGCACACACACACACACACACACACACTCCCCACACACACACATCCCCACACACCACCCCACACACCACACCCCACACACACACACCCCCACACACACCCCCCCACACACACAGACAGCCCACCTGGCCCAGCGCCATGGCGCTGTTGCACTGGTAGTCTCCGAACTTGGGGTCTCGGCTGGGGGTGACGGCCAGCGGGGGCTCCCCCACCTGGGGGCAGGCCCCCCGGATGGCCTCCTCGAACACCTGCTGCAGGCGCTGGTTGATGTTCAGCATGGCCCTGGAGCACGGAGCTGGGTCCGCCTGGAGGCTCTGGAGAACCACCGCAGAACCCAGTGAGAACCCCACCACAACACAACACTGCTAGAACCACAACACTGCTAGAACCACAACACAACACTGCTAGAACCACAACACAACACTGCTAGAACCACAACACTGTTAGAACCACAACACCATTAAAACCACAACACTATTAGAACCACAACACCGTCAGAACCAAAACAACACAACACTGCTAGAACCACAACACTGCTAGAACCACAACACCATTAGAACCACAACACTGCTAGAACCACAACACCATTAGAACCACAACACTGCTAGAACCACAACACCGTTCGAACCACAACAACACAACACTGCTAGAACCACAACACTGTTAGAACCACAACATCATTAGAACCACAACACTGTTAGAACCACAACACCGTCAGAACCACAACACAACACACGTGTGTTGTGTTGTGGTTCTAACAGTGCTGTTAGAACCACAACACTGTTACAAAAACAAAAGTCTGTACTGTTAGAACCCTACTGGTACCTGGTGTTAGAACACTACTGGTGCGGTACTGGTGTACTTGGACTCACCCTCTTGAGGGTGTTCAGGCGGTACTTGAGTTTGGCGTTCTCCTCCTTCAGGCTGGCGAGCTGTGGCGATGGTTCGAGTGCCCGCGGGTTCTTCATACTCTCGATCTCCGCCGACAGAGTTCTGATCTGTCTCTCCTGTACATCAACACACCCAGACAGTGATCAACACAGCCAGACAGACATAAACACACCCAGACAGCCATGAACACAGCCAGACAGACATCAACACACCCAGACAGAAGATGGCTTCACTATTGAAGGGTGGGGGAGATGTCTCGACCACCACCGATAAACAAAAAAGAAAGCAGAGCTGGTCCAGCTCCTCCCACATCCCCCTTCTGCTCCTGTGGGATGGATCCTGATCATAAGATGAATAAACACTGGATTTAACCATGAATCATGAGACCTCAGCATGACGCAACGCCGCCTGAAGCCCGTGAAATGACGCGCCTTGATGTGGACGCGCTCCCTGCTTCCGATACATTGAAGCAAGGTGCGTACTGTGCATGTGTGTGTTTTAAATAAGAATAACGTTAACACTAACATAACATTAGCCCCCCTGAAGTTACCACCGCTTACGTCATTGGACCCACATGTTCACGCGCACACTTTAGTCTGCACACCGCAGCATCATCACATCATCCAGAACACCGCATCACATTAACACATTACTACATCACAACGGACCTGCTCCTGCAGGCGGGCGGAGCAGTCAGCCAACGGGTCTCCCATCTTAGGTTGGAAAAAGTACAAAAATCTGAGAAAAAGTTCAACGCTTAGTTTCGGAATGAGCTGCCGACTCTGACACCGGCGGACGAGGAGAGCAGAAAGAAGAGCGTCCCGGAAAAGGAGCCTGCTCACTTTTAGTTTAGCGCCCCCCGGAGGCCAATAGAGAAGACAGCGGTTTTACAGTTGTGTTTTAGCGCCCCCCAGCGGTTGACTGAGGAAAGAGACATTGTGCTGATGTTTACTAATGATTTCAGCCAAGGTCATCTTTGACCAGATCAATACATTTTAGGGAAAATAATGAATACGATTATGAATGATGTTTGTGCATATTCTGGTCGACACACACACACACACACACACACTTAAAGAATCGGATAAATTATTGTATAGTAAAAAGCAAAATAAACATGTATATTAATAATCTACATATAATAATATCAAATGAAACAGGACCACCAGTGGTTAAAATAGGAGAGAATATTTTGTTTTTATTTGTTGTGAAGCTATAAAACATTGTTGTTGAGTCTTCTTCGTGCTGGTGAAATATTTACAACTCTGGTGGACAGTACAGTGTCTGAGATTAAAATTCACAGTTTTCGGGGGGAGAAAAGAGTTGCGGAGAGGAAAACATTTAAAGCAACACCCAAATCACAAAGTGCAATAAATACCTGGTGGGTATATCTGGCGCCACCTATTGGCCGCAGCCACCAGACACACGCGAGGGACTCGACAGGAAGAGAATCACAGGACAACTTTAATTAAGGTTAACCGCGTGTGAGTCATCGACTACGTGTCGACGGGAGAAGTCACGTGACTAAACAAGGTTCTCAGTGGTTTAAAAAACAAAAACACAAACAAATTATATACAAAAAGATATACGATGGCCTACATTCATTTCTGATCGAACATTCCGTCAATCAAGACATATTTTAATTGATCGTAACACATCGCATATATTGCTGATAACGAACGAGATCAACGTTGGAATGGTGCGCCTCAAATCAAAGCCTACTTTACGACGACACTACGACAGAAAAACAAGGAGTAACGCGCAAAGGTAAACCTTTGCATGAGAACGACTAAACGAAAGGTAAAATCAGGTACTTCAGAAGTGATACTTATTCCATATGGTTTACTGATAATCTACACTGTAGCTCTCCCTCACACACAGGGCTCTCTCTCCCCCTCGCATGCACACACACACCCAGACCTCTCTCCTCCTCCCACACAAACGTTCTCCCCCCCCCCCCTCTCTCTCTCACCCACCCCCCGCCCCCCCCACCTGCTCCTCCTCCCTAATCGTTCTGCGCCGCCGCTCCACCCGTCACCTGCACTGTCAGATACAGGAAGTGACATCATAACCCTACACACGCTCACTCTCTCTCTCTCCAGCCAGGAAGGGAGACGCTCCTGGGATCACATCGTTCTCTTCCAAACGGACGGCTCCATGCCGGCGTTGCCACGGAAACCATTCATCCGGAGGACCTGGGTGGAGGCAAGGAGGACCGCCCAGGTGGAGAGTTCAACCCGCGCGCTGTGGCGCCGTGCCTCACTCAAGTCATACATTAACTCAGGGAATAGAACCGCTGCCGAGCCGGCAAGTACCTCCTGGAGGAGGCTGGTGGTTCTGGTCTAGGACGCCCGGCTGACGGGTTCTACGGTACCCCTGTAGACCGCTGGCTGCTTCCTCATAAAGAAAACACCTAAAGCTTTCAGTGGTACAGAACCAACCCAAGGTCAGAGAGAGAGGGGGGGTTGAGACAGTGGAGCGAATCAACCCAAGGTCAGGACTCTCCTCTGATGCATCATATACCAGAGAGAGAGACAGAGGGGGAGGGTGGGGGGGGGGGGGCAACAGACCCTGACATGGTCAGTCTATGAGGGTCATCCATTCATCTCCTGGTGGAGCAGTAAATACTGACCTCTCCTTTTACCCGGTGAGCTCTGAGAAGCCAGTTAAGGCGGTAAACTGGCATGATCTTATTTCCTTCATTTGTTCGAGAGACAACTAATCACTGCTTCCCTCGAGTAACTTGTCTCTTGTGTGTGTGTGTGTGCGAGTGTGTTACAGTGTGTGTGTGTGTGTGTGTGTGTGTGTGTGTGTGCGAGTGTGTTACAGTGTGTGTGTGTGTGTGTGTGTGTGTGTGTGCTGTGTGAGTGCTGGTACAGTGTGTCTGTGTTGTGTGTGTGTGTGTGTGTGTGTGTGTGTGTGTGTGTGTGTGTGTGTGTGTGTGTGTGTTACAGTGTGCACATCATTTAACAAACAACATTTCATGAGCAGCTGTAACGACAGGCGGTCCTCTTCAGAACCTCAGCACTGATCAAGAAGATCTGAACATGTTCTTCAGAGTACAGCATAGATAGAAGAGTACAACGGTATGAGTAGTAGAGTACCACAGAACCAGTGCTGGAGTAGTACAGTACCACAGTACCAGTACTAGAGTAGTACAGTATCACAGTAACAGTACTACCAAGATCGTACCAGGGCTCTGGTGCATGAGAAACCAAAGGATGTCACCTTCATGTAAGCTGCTGGATTCTGTCAGCGCATCGACTTCCCATTCTCTCCTGATCCAGTCCTATCCAGTCTTATCCAGACCTGATCCAGTCTCGATCCAGTCCTAACCAGACCTGATCCAGTCCTATCCAGTCCTTCCTGTCCTAAAGAGTATTGCTGGTGTGTTTCAGAGCTCTGACGTCCCCACTCTGAAGGAGAGGTGTGTTTCAGAGCTCCGACGTCCCCACTCTGAAGGAGAGGTGTGTTTCAGAGCCGCAACGTCCCCACTATATAGGTGAGGTGTGTTTCAGAGCTCCAACGTCCCCACTATGTAGGTGAGGTGTGTTTCAGAGTTCCCCTCTGAAGGTGAAGTGTGTTTCAGAGCTCCGACGTCCCCACTATGTAGGTGAGGTGTGTTTCAGTTCCCCTCTGAAGGTGAGGTGTGTTTCAGAGCTCCGACGTCCCCACTCTGAAGGTGAGGTGTGTTTCAGAGCTCCAACGTCCCCACTATGTAGGTGAGGTGTGTTTCAGAGTTCCCCTCTGAAGGTGAGGTGTGTTTCCAGCCCCTATGGGTGGGTTGTGCTGTACGTAGGAGGTCCCCTTGTGACGGATCAGTTCCTTGTGGTGGAACCTCCACCGTGCTCGTACGTGTGTGTGCTTAAAGTCCTGATCCAGCTGGAATGCTAATGAAACATGGGGGAAGCAGCATGAAGGCCCAGCTTCTGGTCCAACCTAAAGCTAGAACTGGACTGGATTCAAACTAAAGCTAGGAAGTGCGTCAGGGGCTCGGAGAGACCTCTGTCGACGGCCGGCAGAGTTGGGTTCCTTGACGTGGCAACACAGCCGCTGCCCGGTTCTCCTGGTCCGACTCGGGGAGGGGGGAGGGGGGGGTTCCTCACACGTCATGGGAGGGCAGGTCAGGGATGGAGCTCCTTGCTCTGGTGAGGAACGCCATCTTATCTCTGAGGAGAGAACACCCATCAGAACAACTGATGGCTTCTGTAACACTAGCAGATACAGCTGTTAGCTTCTGTAACACTAACAGATATAGCTACTGTTAGCTTCTGTAACCCTAGCAGATATAGCTACTGCTAGCTTCTGTAACACTAGCAGATATAGCTACTGTTAGCTTCTGTAACACTAGCAGATATAGCTACTGTTAGCTTCTGTAACGCTAGCAGATATAGCTACTGTTAGCTTCTGTAACACTAGCAGATATAGCTACTGTTAGCTTCTGTAACACTAGCAGATATAGCTACTGCTAGCTTCTGTAACACTAGCAGACATAGCTACTGTTGGCTTCTGTAATGCTACCAGACATAGCTTCTGGGTACTGTTAGCCTCTGTAACACTAAGATATAACTACTGGGTAAAGTTAGCTTCTGTAACGCTCCCAGATATAGCTACTGCGTACTGTTAGCTTCTGTTACACTGCCAGATACAGCTATCGAGTACGGTTAGCTTCTGTGACATTAAAACACATGTTAGGTTTCAGGTTTGGTTCTGTGTTTAATAAGCCTAGGTCCTCAACAGCAAGGAGCAGGTCGTACCTGAAGTTCTGGACCTCGGGGACCTCCTGGCCACTGGTCATCTTGTGGACGTCTTTAGCTGCTGCCTTCATCATCTGCTCCACCCTGTGCTCCTGCTGCTGCTCTTCCTGGGTCTGAGGAGAGAGGAGATTACTATTTAAGTGACTTACTCTCACTCAATACTCATTGGATCACTCATTGGGTCACTAATTGAATCACTAATTGCCTGTTGATGTATGAATGGCCTGGTCCATTGATTTGTCTCAGTGACTGCAGGCCAGAGCCGGTCCGGTCCGGCCTGAGGTGCCCACCTGTCTCTCGGCCCGCCGCAGCAGCTGTCTGAACCTCTGGTCCTGCTGCACCCAGAGGGGCAGCTCCCGGCGGCCCTCCTGCCGGGCCGTCTCCATCTGCTCCTTCAGCTCCCGCAGCACCAGCAGCTCCTGGTCCAGCCGGGCCTGGCGGGTCCGGGACACCTGCAGGTCCATCTCCAGGTCCATGGAGGTCCGCAGCAGACCGTCCAGGGTCTTACCGGCCACCACGGGCTGGGGGACCAACGGGGTGTTACTACTGAGTGCTGTTGTATAACGTCTAACCTTACTCACTATAACTACTCACTGAATACTGTTATACAACATCTAACCGTACGCAGGTAAAACTACCAGATACAACTACTGGGTAATGTTAGCTTCTGTAACACTACCAGGTATAACTACTGGGTAGTGCAGTAGGAAACACTACCAGGTATAAGTACTGAGTACTGCAGTAGGAAACACTACTAGGTATAAGTACTGAGTACTGCAGTAGGAAACACTACTAGGTATAAGTACTGAGTACTGCAGTAGGAAACACTACTAGGTATAAGGACTGAGTACTGCAGTAGGAAACACTACCAGGTATAAGTACTGAGTACTGCAGTAGGAAACACTACTAGGTATAAGTACTGAGTACTGCAGTAGGAAACACTACTAGGTATAAGGACTAGTGAGTACTGCAGTAGGAAACACTACCAGGTATAAGTACTGAGTACTGCAGTAGGAAACACTACCAGGTATAAGTACTGAGTACTGTAGTAGGAAACACTACCAGGTATAAGGACTGAGTACTGCAGTAGGAAACACTACCAGGTATAAGTACTGAGTACTGCAGTAGGGACCACTGCCTGGTGTAAGTACTGAGTTGTGTTAGCTGCAGTGGTTAACACCACAGGATGTATGAAGGGCTCACATTATATGGCAGTGTGTAAGAGGAACACCACAGCATAGTGGTTTCTTTTTGGCAAGCCATCAGATCCAGGCAATAAAAGACGTCTTTGTTAGTCGTACTACGCAGACCCCAAGAATACACTCTGACGAATGGATGCTTAACCTCGAGGGAGCAGAGCTCATCAAACATTCAGCAGCTCATGGAATATTAACGCTCGCTTTCTCAGAAAGGAACACGTGACCACCGCTCGCTTTCCCTCCTCCACTCGCTCAAAGACTCCTCTTCCCTCTCTCCCTTTCTCTTTCAGACATTCAGAGATAATCTATAATTAGAGGGCTATAGCAGCAGGGCAGACAGGTAGACAGACAGGTAGACAGACAGGTAGACAGACAGGCAGGCAGGCAGGCAGGCAGGCAGGCAGGCAGGCAGGCAGGCAGGCAGGCAGGCAGGCAGGCAGGCAGACAGACAGACAGACAGACAGACAGACAGACAGACAGACAGACAGACAGACAGACAGACAGACAGACAGGCAGGCAGGCAGGCAGACAGACAGACAGTCAAACAGGTAGACGGACAGGTAGAGAGACAGGTCGAGGGGCAGACAGTACCTTCTTGACCCTCATGCTCCTCCGTTCAGAAGCGTTCCTGACGAACGGAGACTTCTTGGAGAGAGTGGAGCTGTCGCTGTCACTACGGTTGATCTGGGGACAGAAATATACATTTAATATGCACATAATATAACATACAGGGTATCTGCAGGTTTCAGCAAGTCAACTTTAAGACTTTTTAAGACCTTTTTAATACCACCTTGAATGAAATTTAAGACCTAAAACTCGCGATGGTGGGGGTTGGCAACATACGCGAGCCAACTTCGGAAACGGGCGTCTTCCAGCCAATTGTCCTTGAATTTGCACCTACCCATTGTCGCAGACTAGCTAGCAAGCTCACAGATAATCGTTTAAATATGCATCTAGCAAGAAAGAAGCCTCTTCTACAAGTCCTTCCTGAAAAGTCCTGAGAAAAATAAAAATATACAGTCCTGCCCGACAAATTTAAGACCTTGAGTTACAGTATTTAAGACCAGCACATGACATTTGTAACGAATTGAAGACCTTTTAAGGCCTTAAATTTAGAAACATGAATTTAGGACTTTTTAAGACTTTTTAAGGATGAGCATACACCCTGATAATATATAGAGAGAAATATGCAGTACATTTAATATACAGAGATTGTGCTTGACGTGTGTGTGTGTGTACTGCTTAAGCATATGTGTGTGTGTTTGTGTGCATATGTTGTGTATGCATATGTGTGCGTGTGCATGTGTATATTGCAGGCCAGTGTGTGTGTGTGTGTGTTACCCTGCAGATGTAGTGGCTCTGGGGTCCCGGGGAGAAGGTCTTGGACCTGATGACGGTGTTGCCCCTGATGAAGGACTGCTGGACCATGTGACCCCCCCCTGGGCCGGGGTCCGGGGGGCGGTGCTTGGGCCGCACCGACGTCCCCCCGGTACTGGTCTCCTTGTTCACCTGGACCAGTAAACACACCTGGATCAGTAAACACACCTGGACCAGTAAACACACCTGTACCAGTAAACACACCTGTACCAGTAAACACACCTGAAGCAGTAAACACACTGAACCAGTGAACACACCTGGATCAGTAAACACACCTGAACCAGTAAACACACCTGGATCACTGTTATTATTAAACACACCTATATCACTTATCATTAAACACACCTGTATCATTAAACAAATCTGTATTATCCAACATATCCTATGATCATAGTATGGTTTTAGTATAGTATTGGTATAGTTATAGTATGGTCCTGGTATGGTTCAGGTATTGTACTGGTATTGTACTGGTATTGTATTCTGGTATTGTCCTGGTATGGTCCTGGTATGGTCCTGGTATGGTCCTGGTATGGTCCTGGTATGGTCCTGGTATTGTCCTGGTATTGTCCTGGTATTGTCCTGGTATTGTCCTGGTATTGTCCTGGTATTGTACTGGTATTATTCTGGTATTGTACTGGTATGGTTCAGGTATCGTCCTGGTATTGTACTGGTATGGTTCAGGTATTGTACTGGTATTGTACTGGTATTGTACTGGTATTGTCCTGGTATTCTACTGGTATTCTACTGGTATTGTACTGGTATGTTTCAGGTATTCTACTGGTATTGTACTGGTATTATCCTGGTATTGTACTGGTATGGTACAGGTATTGTCCTGGTATTGTACTGGTATGGTTCAGATATTGTACTGGTATTGTACTGGTATTGTATTGGTGCAGTTGTGTTCACCCTCTCTTTGATGGGGGTGGTGGGGGTTGCAGTGGTTCTCGCCATCTGCTGCTCTTCATCATGCACCTCTTCCTCTGCTGCCCATTGGCTGCTCTCTGGGTGTAACTCCTCCCCTTCCTCGGCAGGCCCCGCCCCTACGCTGTTAGACACAGCCGCTTGCTGTCCATCGAGCCTGTAGTGAAACACAGTTAGTTGGGGAACACACAGAACACTGGATATTACCAGTTCAGATATTTGGACAGGTTGGCGGGGTTCCAGTTAAGGTATAATACATCTTATACGACGTTGGGCTTTGAGTCATCCTATTGGCCCAGTGTGATAAACAACGCGTGAATGATACGACAAAAAGCTAATATCTGACCAATCAGCTTCTTCTGACGCTTCTTCTGCGGCGGGTTCCGTAGCTTGTTCTGGTGCAGGGGCCTTCTCCACCTGGAACAGAGCCCACAACTTTATGGATACTAAACCTCTTTACAACAGCTGGTGTTTAACAACAAATGAGGCACAAATAAAGCATTCACTAGGTCTACAACACTGGATGTAGATAACCTTCACTCGGCCTAAAACACTGCAGACATTAAACATTCACCAGGTCTAAAACACTGGATATATCTAACATTTAATGTAAAAAAAAACAATAAATATATATAGACTTCACTAGGTCTATAACCTGAATATGATCTCCGTACCTGAGGGGCGAGCTCCTTGACATCAGCGTGGCTCAGCAGGTTGAACCACCTGCTGCTCTTCTTCTCACTGCACTTCTCCTCCGCCAGACTGACCTGGGCTCCTGCCTGCACGAGGAGGAGGAGGAGGAGGAGGAGGAGGAGGAGGAGATGAGGAGAGACGATGAGAGGAGGAGGAGGAGGAGGAGAGAAGAGGAGGAGAGGATAGGAGGAGGAGGAGGAGGAGATGTGATGAGACGATGAGAGGAAGAGGGGGGGGAGCAGACAAGAGGAGGAGATAATATCAAGATTGGACAGGAGGAGAAGGAGATGAAGAGGGTGTACGACGAGGGTGTACGACGAGGGTCGAGGAAATCAAAAAATAATTGTTGACACCTACAAAGTATTATGGATGGCAGGAGGTTGTCAGAAAAGAACAACAGGAAGTGGTCAGAGCAGAACCGGAAGTGGTCAGAGCAGGAGGAGGTCAGAACGTACCAGGCAGCTCTCCCGACCCGAACTGCTGGTGTGGCAGACGTCCACGCGCAGCGTCTTCTGCCGCAGTGCATTGTGGGACATGCTGAGGCCGAAGACCTCATTGACCTCCAGGCTGGGCTTGGGGGCGAAGGCGCGCGTCCGGAACAGGCAGCGGGCGTTCTCCGAGCACGGCAGCACCACCACGCGCACGTACCTGGAGAACACGGTTAGAGGTTACAGGACGGGAGGGTTCCTGGAGAACACGTTAGAGGTTACAGGACGGGAGGGTTCCTGGAGAACACGTTAAGAGGTTACAGGACGGGGGGGTTCCTGGAGAACACGGTGAGAGGTTACAGGACGGGAGGGTTCCTGGAGAACACGGTGAGAGGTTACAGGACGGGAGGGTTCCTAGGGGAACCCGTTAGAGGTTACAGGACGGGAGGGTTCCTGGAGAACACGGGGCACAGCGGTTAGGATCTCTCCAGGGTCCTGCCAGAACCAGGCAGGGCTGCAGACCCGGTCCACTGATGCCCTGGGTTCTAGTTCCTCCTGAGCCTGACCATGGCAACGTGGTGTACCTTCATGTGGTCCCGGGTGTGTTGTAGTGTGACCATGGCAACGTGGTGTACCTTCATGTGGTTCTGGTGTGTGGTGTAGTGTGACCATGGCGACAGGTGCCTTCATGTGGTGCTGGTGGGTGTTGTAGCGTGCCCATGGCAACATGGTGATCTCATGTGACCCTGGGGTTTGGTGGTGTGACCTTAGCAACACGTGGTCGCTATGTGCATGTGGTGCTGGTGTGTGGAGCCTACATTTGGTGATCCTCCGGCAGACAGAGGGCGCTGCAGTTGGCAAGCTGCAGTACGGCCACGCTGAAGCGCTGGTCCTGGTAGCGCAGGCCCAGCTGGACCTGAGCACAGCCCAGGGACGAGGCCTCGTCGTCGGGGAGCAGGGAAGAGGGCTGCAGCCCGGGCCTGGAGGAACCACAGAGGAGGACCAGACACACAGGAAGTCAGAGGAGATATACAGGAAGTAGAACCAGACACACAGGAAGTAGGACCAGACACACAGGAAGTCAGACAGGACACACCGGAAGTCAGGCAAGACAAACAGGAAGTCCGACGAGAAACACCGGAAGTCAGAAAAGACACGCAGGAAGTAGGACCAGAAACACAGGAAGTAGGACCAGACACACAGGAAGTAGGACCAGACACACAGGAAGTAGGACAAGATACACAGGAAGTAGGACAAGACACACAGAAGTCAGACAAGCACAGATACACACTTTGAAACAAACCACACACACAGTACCTGCGTTCTGATGGTTCATACACTCCACTGTCCCCGGCCACTGATTCGTCAGACACGGCAGAGGACACGCCCACATTATTAGACCCCGCCCCTGAGGCCCTGAGGGGAGGGGCAGATTCTGGAGAGGGAGAGAGAGCGAGATCGAGAGAGAGAGGGTGGAAAACAAAATAAGCAGAACGAACGTTGATGAGTAAGGAGGATATGGAGGGTAAAGGATGAGACATGCAGTCTAAAACTGAACTCGGGTTCAAATATAAGACGTAAATAGAACAGTGTTTCAAAGAGAGTACATAATGTATCAAGCACGCTTCCACACAAGGTCATATGGAGGTCAGGGGGGTAGGGTGTCCACTGTCCACGGGACACCGTCTGGCTGCTATGACAACCCCCCTCCCCCCACACACACACACACACACACACCACCACACACACACACACACAACTACATCACCCACACACACACACACACACACACCACACACTCCCACCTATACACACACAAACTCACAACCTTACATTGGGCCATTTTCATTCAAGTACTCGGTTCAGAGATCAGGTTCTAAATCCAAAGTTCAGAGTCCGAAATTCCCGTTCTAAGTTAAGAGATTTTAAGTGTTATGGTTGCATCACCATAGAAATATCGCCTGTTCCTAAGGAAACAAAGTGTGTGTGTGTAGGGGAGGTGTCACCATTTGGACGACTCAGTGATAATCCCTCTTCAATGACAATACTTATGGTAACACACACACACACACACACACACCTGTGGGAGATTAACGGAATTTACAGAGCTGTAGCGAACAGGTAGAGACAGACAGAGAGAGATAAGACAGACTGACAGGTAGAAAGAGAAATAGACAGAAAGGTAGATAGACAGACAGATAGACGGACAGAAAGGTAGACAGAGAGACCACCAGGCAATCAAACAGACAGACAGGTAGACAGACAGACATATAGACGGACAGAAAGGTAGACAGAGAGACAGCCAGGCAATCAAACAGACAGGCAGGTAGACAGACATACAGACAGACAGACAGATAGACGGACGGACAGGTAGACAGAGAGACAGCCAGGCAATCAAACAGACAGGTAGACAGACATACAGACAGATAGACGGACGGAAAGGTAGACAGAGAGACAGACAGGCAATCAAACAGACGGACAGGTTGCCAGGTTCTACCTCTCAGTTCTCCTCCCTGTGGGGTGGTCTCCCTCAGGTCCTCCTCCTCCTCGCCCCCAGCACCTCCTCCGTGCTCCCGCGCTCCCTCCTCCCCCGGGGGGAGGAGGGGGAGGAGGAGGGGGGAGCAGGGAGGAGAGAGGGAGGAGAGGGAGGAGCGGGGGGACAGCGAGCTGACTGACGGCGGCGTCCCCGTCAGCCTCAGCGCCTGTAGCCGTGACGACCCCGCCTCCGGGGACCCCTCGGGGTTAGGCCCCGCCCCCGGCCCCGCCCCGCTCACCACCTCGTGCTCGTGGATGGTGGTGATGGCCATGGAGGGCCGGAATCCCCCCCCCAGCAGCAGCTCCAGCTTGTTCTGCAGGTCGGGGTCCATATCGGGGGGGCGCTCCAGGTACAGGTCGCTGAAGCTCAGTGAGGAGGTGGAGCCTAGCGACGAGGTGGTCGCCAGGGAGCCCCGGCTGCTGCCCGACGAGCAGGACAGCGTGCTGGCCGACAGGCTGGGGGTCAGATGTCAAAGGTCAGGATGACGGTGGGGGCAGATATTAGGAGACAGGCTGGGGGTCAGAGGTCAAAGGTCAGGAGGGGGGGGCAGATATTAGGAGACAGGCTGGGGGTCACGGGTTAGGAGACAGGCTGGGGGTCAGAGGTCAAAGGTCAGGAGGAGGAGGGGGGGCAGATATTAGGAGACAGGCTGGGGGTCACGGGTTAGGAGACAGGCTGGGGGTCAGAGGTCAGATGTTATGAGACATGTGGAGGTCAAAACGTCAGATGTTAGACAGGCTGGAGGTCAGAGGTCAGATGTTAGACAGGCTGGAGGTCAGAGGTCAGATGTTAGACAGGCTGGAGGTCAGAGGTCAGATGTTAGACAGGCTGGAGGTCAGAGGTCAGATGTTAGCCAGGCTGGAGGTCAGACGTGGCGACCGAGGAGGAGTCAGAGCTGACTGTAGAAACTGATCAGGAGAAGGAACGGCGGCACACAAAGCCGGCAGTGTTGCCTCGGCTCGTCAAACAGCTTTACTCGTGTAGGACAACAACGCCGCCTATTAAGATAATCATTACGATCATATGTCAACTAAAGCTTCAGCATGAACGCATCTCTGAGAACAAGACCAACTGGTCCCGCAAATATTTACACACACTCTTAGGCAAGCGTACATTTAGAGGTGGGTGTGATTGTGTGGGTTTTTTTGTGCACTTCTGGAGCTATTCAAGTGTGTAGGCACTTTTTTTGAGGCTGCCCATGTGTGCTAGGCCTTTTGTGGTGTGTGTCCTTTGTGTCCGTGTGTGTGTCTGCGTGCACGTCTGTGTTTGCGTATCCGCATTTGTGCGTCTGTGTGCGTGCGCGTGTGTGTGTGTGTGTGTGTGTGCGTACCTCTTCAGCTGGGTGTGTAGCGAGGCGGCCAGGCGGACTGAGGTCTCCAGGTCCCGGACCAGCTTGTTCCTCTTACAGTGGAGACGCAGTCTGCACACACAACCACAAGGAGCATGAGGAGGGGGAGGAGGAGGAGGAGGAGGAGGAGGAGGAGGAGAGGAGGAGGAGAGGAGGAGGAGGAGAGGAGGAGGAGGAGGAAAAGGAGGAGGAGGGGGAGGAGACCGATGAGTAGGGGGAGGAGGAGGAGGAGGAGGAGGAGGAGGGGGAGACCGATGAGTAGGAGAAGGAGGAGGAGGAGGAGAAGAAGCAGGAGACAGAGGAAAAGGAGGAGGAGGAGGAGTGTAAGAGACTATGGTGTTTGGGCAGCAGTGGGGTCTTAACTCTTGGTGGAGGGTGGAGGGTCTTGGGGTGGAGGCGGGGGGAGGTATTGTAGTTCCTACCTCTTGGTCAGAGCCTTGCCCTGGGTGTATGTTAGGATGGAGGTGACGGAGGTGATGGTGTCTCACCTCTCGGTCAGGGCCTTGCTCTGGGTGTGGGTTAGGGTGGAGGTGATGGAGGTGACGGAGGTGGTCTCACCTCTCGGTCAGGGCCTTGCTCTGGGTGTGGGTTAGGGTGGAGGTGACGGAGGTGGTCTCACCTCTCGGTCAGGGCCTTGCTCTGGGTGTGGGTTAGGGTGGAGGTGACGGAGGTGGTCTCACCTCTCGGTCAGGGCCTTGCTCTGGGTGTGGCGGGCAGCCTGCAGGTCGGTCTCCAGGCGTTTCTTCTGGCTCTCGATGCGCTGGGCGTCGCTGGGCTGCAGGTGGCGCGGCGGGCGGGCGTAGCTCAGCTCCTTCAGAAGCTCCTCCTTCTCGTTGATGAGGATCAGGCGGTCGCGCTCCGGGTCCAGCAGGCCGGGCCACGCCTCGCTGTCCAGCCGCGCGATCTGCACCTCGATGGCCGAGATCCTGCAGGAGGAGTCCTACTGGTCATACGGGCGCCTCCACGCTCACACCGTCCGCCAGCGGACGACGGAGGGCGTGGCTGACGGACGGGGGAGTGGTCTTTGCAGAGGCATACGTCAGTCGAGCCCGAGCGTACGCAATCGATCTGATTGGATGACGGATCCGTCGTCAACTTTCTTGACGGGCCGGATGGATCCACAATGCATTGCGGCTCCGCCCTTATCCAAAGTCAACGGGGTCCGTCCGTTGACGGGTGCAGTGGGCAAGAGGGGTTACTCCCGCTAACGAGGGGAGCATAACAAACAATAACGAGCTGGAGCTAACGAGGTGGAGCTAACTGACACTAACGAGGGTGAGTTAACGAACTCTTAACGAGTTGGAGCTAACGAGCACAGACAACCCCCATCAGTGGACGGGTGTGTTCGTGTAGGAGGAACGCAGGGAATGAGGTGAATAAGGATGTGCACAACGAGGAGGTGAGCAAGGAGAGAGGTGAATGAGACGTACCTCCTCTTGGCCTCCTCATATTTGAGACTCAGGCGAACCTTCTCGGCCAGCTGGTTGTTAGTGCTGCTGCCCACCTGAGAACACACACACACACACACACACACACACACACACACACACACACACACACACACACACACACACACACACACACACACACACACACACACACACACACACACACACACACACACACACACACACACACTAATGACGAAAGGAAACTGTGAAAAATGATTTCCCTAAGGGGACAACTAATGAACTAACACACACTTCTTTACACACTTACACACAGAGCACAGATACACACTTAAACATGCCCACAATTAGATAAGTACTACATCCATAGGTATATACTGCATCCACAGATATGTACTACATCCATGGATACATAGTACGTATACAAAGATACATCGATTTGTACTATATCCACATCGATATTTGCTCCGTCCATAGACACATACCTAGTCGGAGAGCACCCAGACCTCCACACATTAGGCTGAATATTAAAAGGGGTCAGAGACCCCAGCCACACATTATCAGATTACCCCCGTCAGGGATTATGCGGGATTACGGCGGATGTGCTGACCTCGGCGGGGATGTCTGTCTGCGAGCCGGCCTCAGAGTAGAGGCGCGGCAGGGACAGCTCTGAGGGCCCCAGGGACAGACTGCTGCCCCACAGCTCCTGCTCCGAGCCCGAGTCCAGCGGGAAGCCGTCCTTCAACACCGCCAGTTTCTGGAGAGGAGACGCACGTCGTCAGCTCACTGTCACACCCCTGCCCGTCTCTGTACTGTCCAACCCCTGACTGTCTCTGTACTGTCTAACCCCTGACTGTCTCTGTACTGTCTAACCCCTACCCGTCTCTGTACTGTCTAACCCCTGACTGTCTCTGTACTGTCTAACCCCTGACTGTCTCTGTACTGTCTAACCCCTGACTGTCTCTGTACTGTCTAACCCCTACCCGTCTCTGTACTGTCTAACCCCTGACTGTCTCTGTACTGTCCAACCCCTACCCGTCTCTGTACTGTCTAACCCCAACCTGCTCCTTTATGACCTGTCTCTATACTTTCTAACCCCTACCTGTACTGTCTAACCCCTACCTGCTCCTTGATGGCCTGTCTCTGTACTGTCTAACCCCTACCTGCTCCTTGATGACCTGTATATGAACTGCTAACCCCTACCTGCTCCTTAATGACCTGTCTCTGTACTGTCTAACCCCTAGCTGCTCCTTAATGCCCTTTCTCTGGATTCACCGTCTAAGTAACAGTTACAGTAACCAGTGTTGGACCATAGATGGCGCTGTCCCTTCAGTCTGTATCCCTCTTTAACCCTCTCTAGAGTGGCCGCATCCTATAAACTTTCAAAATAAAAAGACCTTCCGGGTGTTGAAAGACCTCCAAGATTATCTGTTATCACACATACACACACCAACACAAATTCATCCACACACAGACACAAATCAACACAGACAGACACCAACACAAATCAACACACACACAGACACACAAATCAACACAGACAGACACCAACACAAATCAACACACACACAACACACAAATCAACACAGACAGACACCAACACAAATCAACACACACACATACACACAAATCAACACAGACAGACACCAACACAAATCAACACACACACATACACACAAATCAACACAGACAGACACCAACACAAATCAACACACACACATACACACAAATCAACACAGACAGACACCAACACAAATCAACACACACAAATCAACACAGACAGACACCAACACAAATCAACACACACACATACACACAAATCAACACAGACAGACACCAACACAAATCAACAAAGACCCAGACACAAATGTATCACAAAATCAGCTGTCAACTGCAGCCGGGGAGAAGTGTGTCTGAGAGCGTGGGGGGGAGGGAGAGAGAGGGAGGGGAGGGAGGGGAGAGAGAGAGAGCGGTAGAGAGAGGTAGAGAGTGTATGTGTTGCTGACCTGTATGAGGGCTTGCTTCTCCTTCTCCCCAGAGGAGATGGCGTCCCTCAGGGAGTGCACCTCCTTCATGATGGCCTGCGCCTCCTGGGGCTGGTAGCCCTCGGGACAGCTGGACACCTTCAGATCGATCCTGGAGGAGAACCACATCAGTACCGGTACTAGTTCTACTACCAGTATTGGTACTAGTTCTACTACCAGTACTGGTACTCATACGAACTAGCGGCCCTGAGGGAGAACAACACCCACCCTTTCAGAGTCTCGAATCCCTGCTGTTTAAACTGCAGCTCCTGCTTCATAGACGACAGGTCTCTCTTCAACCGGTTCACCTGAGATAGAGAGCCAGAGCGAGGGGGAGAGGGGGGGAAGGGAGAGCGAGAGAGCAAGCGGGGGATAAAAGGGAGCGGGAGAGAGAGAGAGAGAGAAGAGAGAGGGAGACAGAAAGAGCGAGAGAAAGGGAGGAAGGGGGAGAGAGAGGCACAGAGAAAGGGAGGGAGACGAGAGTGAGAGACAGAGACAGATAAAGCAAGAGAGAGGGAGGGAGGGGGAGAGAGAGACACACAGAGAGAGGTAAACAGAGACAGACACAGAGAGAGAATGTTAACGTGTGCTGCCCGAAACGGCAGTATGGATTATTACCCAGTATATTGCTGATTGGTTCTTATTGATATTGACATGATTGAAATGTTGAACATCTCTCACCCTGCTCTTAGCTGTGATGATCTCCGCCTTCAGGATCTCTGGATCGTAGCGGCTGGACGAGGACGAGCGAGAGTTCACTACAAGAGAGAGACAACAGATAACCTTAGTTCACTAGAGAGAGAGACAACAGAGAGCATTAGTTCACTACAGAGAGAGAAGAGAGAGACAACAGAGAGCATTAGTTCACTACAGAGAGAGAGAGAGAGAGAGAGACAACAGAGAGCATAAGTTCACTACAGAGAGAGAGAGAGAGAGAGAGAGAGAGAGAGAGAAGAGAGAGAGAGAGAGAGAAGAGAGAGAAGAGAGAGAGATGGAGGAGAGAGAGAGAGAGAGAGAGAGAGATGAAGATGAGAGATGGAGGAGAGAGAGGAGAGAGAGATGGAGAGAGAGAGAGAGAGAGAGAGAGAGAGAGAGAGAGAGAGAGAGAGACAACAGATAGCATTAGTTTACTACAGAGAGAGAGACAACAGATAACCTTAATTACTACACAGAGAGAGAGACAACAGATAACCTTGATATACTACAGAGAGAGGCAAGAGAGAAAGCCTGAGTCATTCTTAATTTGTCTCCATGAAACAACGGTGTGTGTGTGTGTGTGTGTGTGTGTGTGTGTGTGTGTGTGTGTGTGTGTGTGTGTGTGTGTGTGTGTGTGTGTGTGTGTGTGTGTGTGTGTGTGTGTGTGTGTGTGTGTGTGTGTGTGTGTGTGTGTGTGTGTCCCTCCTTACAGCTGGTCTGCGAGGTGCTCTTGTTCCTCCAGGTGTCGTGGAGGACCTGGTACTCCTGCTGGGCGAGGAGGAGTCGCTGCTCCTTCACCTGGTAGATCTCCTCCTGGGCGCTGATGGCGTGGTGCGCCACCTCCAGGTACTCCCTAAGCATCACCTCCTGCTCCTGCTGCCACTGGGCCCGCGGGTCCTCCAGCTGGGTGCTCTCTGTGGGAGGAGGGGGGAGGAGGGGGGGACAGGGAGGAGGAGGGGAGGATAAGTAACATGTCATTACTGGTGTTTTCGTCATGGTTACATGTTCTTACTGGTGTTGTGGTCTTCATGGTAACATGAAGTTACTGGTGTTGTCATCATGGTTACATGCACTTACTGGTGTTGTCGTCATGGTGACATGTAATTACTAGTGTTGTGGTCGACACCGTAACGTACCTACTGGCGTTGTGGTCGTCATGGTAACGTGTACATACTGGTGTTGTGGTCGACACGGTAACATGTACCTACTGGCATTGTGGTCGCCATGGTAACGTTTACTTACTGGTGTTGTGGTCGACACGGTAACATGTACCTACTGGCGTTGTGGTCGTCATGGTAACGTGTACATACTGGTGTTGTGGTCGACACACGGTAACACTGTAACCTACTGGCGTTGTTGTGGTCGTCATGGTAACGTGTACATACTGTGTGTTGTGGTCGACACGCGTAACACTACCTACTGGCGTTGTGGTCGTCATGGTAACGTGTACATACTGGTGTTGTGGTCGACACGGTAACATGTACCTACTGGCGTTGTGGTCGTCATGGTAACGTGTACATACTGGTGTTGTGGTCGACACGGTAACATGTACCTACTGGCGTTGTGGTCGTCATGGTAACTTGTACATACTGGTGTTGTGGTCGACACGGTAACATGTACCTACTGGCGTTGTGGTCGTCATGGTAACTTGTACATACTGGTGTTGTGGTCGACACGGTAACATGTACCTACTGGCGTTGTGGTCGACACGGTAACATGTATCTACTGGCGTTGTGGTCGTCATGGTAACTTGTACACACTGGTGTTGTGGTCGACACGGTAACATGTACCTACTGGCGTTGTGGTCGTCATGGTAACGTGTACTTACTCGTGTTGTGGTCGACATAGTAGGCCCCGACCACCGGGTCGTAGGCCTCCTCCCAGCCGATGGGAAGTTCATCTCCGATACAGTCGGCGAAGGACAGGGGTTTGGTCTGCCTGGAGAACACACAGGAAGATTATCACCGGGAAGATAACCACTGGGAATACTACCACCAGGAATACTACCTCCAGGAATACTACCACCAGGAATATAATATTGGATAAAACTATATGGAATAATAATCAAAATATTGATTATTCCCAACAGGATATTTACCCAAAGGAATTTAATAATTAATAATCATTAAATTAAACTATGTGTGTTGGAGAGATAATTCATGTGTAGTGAGGTCATGTAACCTCAGACAGACAGACACACACACGGTTGCCACAGTTATTCATCAGTACTAAGAATGGAATGCCAGAACTCCCCCCAACTGACTGCATTCCATCACACACACACACACACACTCCACACGCACAACCATAAACACACACTCCCAACAGACACACACACTCAGTGTAGCCTCAGTGTAGCCTCCGCGCAGCCTCCGCGTAGCCTCAGTGCAGCCTATATATATATATATATATATATATATATCGATATACACTGTATATCGATATAGATATTTATCTATCAACATTATCTGATTCTCAGGGCACAGTTGGCATCCGTTTAAAGAACTCATGCAATTCAGAGATTCATGTTCCTAAATAATCCCATTGACACCTTGAGTGTAGCAGCAGCAGCCAGCGCTTCGCCAGAGGACAGGGGAGTCCAGCCCTTTCTCCATCCCTGGACGAGGGCAATGAAACACGAATACCCAGAAGTAGGTCACCGGGCTGTCACCAAGATCCATAGGAAAGATTGGCAGTCCTTCACTACAGTGGACGCCATTTGGTAAGCTATGCTCGATAGCCACACAGCTCGCATAGCATCAATGCCTAACTGCTAGGGAGCCTTAGTTTGAAGCAGGTGATGGCTACCAGGGATAACCTAGTAACTTTGCATTGCTTATGGTTGTTGTTGAACGTAGGGCGATGACCACAGCCACTAACTATAGTTACCAAACCCCTTCCAGAGCCACCTTATCAAACATCCTCATACCAGGGTGGTACGAAACTGATAAGAAAATGCAAGCTCATTGTTTGAGCTTGCAGTGAGTCAAAGGCAGCCATTACAATAATCCCTACCTTGTAATGGATGGACAAGTACCCCACTGCATCACTATATCAAAGTCACACTCCAGGGTGTACATGACGCCCAGCTGAGAAGGCCTGAAGAAAGACCCAGGCAGGGGGCCTGGAGACCCGGGTAGAAGGCCTGAGGACCCAGACAAAAATGCCTGAAGACCCAGACAGAAGGCTTGATGACCCAGACAAAAAAAACCTGAAGACCCAGGTAGAAGGCCTGAGGACCCAGACAAAAATGCCTGAAGACCCAGACAGAAGGCTTGATGACCCAGGCAGAAGGACTGAAGTCCGAGGCAGAGGGCCTGGAGGCCCAGGCAGAGGGCCTGGAGACCCAGGCAGAGGGCCTGGAGACCCAGGCAGAAGGCCTCAAGACCAAGGCACAGGGCCTGGAGACCCAGGCAGAGAGCTTGAAGACCTGGCGAACTGGCAGGGGAGGGTGGTGGGGGGGGGTCAGTTGGTTAGAGCGGCCTGGCACTGAGCTCCTACTCAGATAAGGGGGCTAAGGTAGTGGGGGAGACCAGATACAGCCTTGCTGGGAGTCTGGCCAGTTATCTTCTTGTGTACAGGCGATGAGGATACATCTTTGATGTACATCTTTTCATTTCACGGCTATCTTCTTTACACTAATGTATGGAGCGTAGTATCAATAACAATAAGAGTATCAGTGTGGACAGGCACTATCAGTATGGATATCAATCACATCCTTGGATACCCCTGACCACAACATGTGGTCCCTAGAGCTGCAGTGTCTCTCCACCAGGGGACAGCATTCATCTGGTGGCTGCTCCACTACTGCTTGTGCTCACTTTGTCGTTGCCCTGCGAAATGCTCAATATTTAAATATCCTAAGTGCTTTAGTTCACAAGCCTGAATACAAACACACAAGAAACAGCAGATACGCACAAACACACACACCCCCCACGTCCACACAAACATTTATCACTACATACTCACAACCACAAACCTCCCCACACACTCGCACACCAAAGAAAGCATTGTGAAGCAAACTGGATCCTTTACTGCTCAATAATGAATGAGACTCCGAGAGAGAGAGAGAGAGAGAGAGAGAGAGAGAGAGAGAGAGAGAGAGAGAGAGAGAGAGAGAGAGAGAGAGAGAGAGAGAGAGAGAGAGAGAGAGAGAGAGAGAGAGAGAGAGAGAGAGAGAGAGAGAGAGAGAGAGAGAGAGAGAGAGAGAGAGAGAGAGAGAGAGAGAGAGAGAGAGAGAGAATTTCTCCCAGTCCTGATGGTTTGACTGTGAGGTGGTCACTCCTGTGTAGTTATCTGGAAGCAGGTCAGTCCTGATGGTTTGACTGGGAGGAGGTCAGTGCTGATGGTTTGACTGGGAGGAGGGCTTGTGTCCAGCTAGGGGGTGCATCTTGTGTTCAACGTCAGTAGCAGCAGGAGACCCTGGCCCCGGCCCCGTTCCGCTTGCTGACTGAGCGGAGCCCAGCACTCTCACCTAGCCGCCGGGAGCTTGCCGCACGACCGGTTAATCCGGTTTTACTGGCTGGGAAAGAATGTGCGTGCACAATTCAGCAGAACGCACGCGCCCACAAGCATGCGAGTGAACCACCCCCTGCTGGGACCTCAAACGCCATGGTAATGCCACCTGACAAGGCTGTGGCTTGGCTAACATGAAACTAGCGAGGCAGCACAGCTAACTAGGCAGAATATCTAACCAGGTAGCATAGCTAACTAACCTGGTTAACCAGGTAGCATAGCTCACTGTCTATCATAGCTCACTAGGTAGCATAGTTCACTAGGCCACATAGCTATGCGCTGAGTCAGAGAGTGCAATTTACATTCCTCACCTCTTTTATTATCAGGCATTCAAATATGTTTCAGAGGTGTTCAAGGTTCAAACCACCTCACCCCCCCAACACACAGCTGCATCTGTTGTTGAATGCTCTCATCATCTCTGTCTTTCTATATACATCTGTACAAGTTCAAGTTCTATATGCTTTATTAGTGTGAACTTCAAGGGAACATTGAGACAAAAAAAACAACAACAACATTGCCTTGAGCAAAACAAAAACATCTCTCCCCTCACCCCCTCTCTCGCCCCCTCTCTCCCTCCCTCACCCTCACCCTTCCTCTCTCTCTCTCTCGCCCCCTCTCTCCCTCCCCCCTCCCTCCCTCAGCGTGGTGACTGTCAGATAACATTCCATTCAGCTGGTAGAATGCGTTGGGTGCGTCACCGCAGGGGGTGGAAGGACAATATGGCAGACTAAGGAATGTACAAACACAACAGACTAACCAGGAACCCACAGATATCTTAAATTACAGGAACAATCTCTACTCCTGATGCAACCCACAGATACCTTCAATTACAGGAACCACCTCTTTTTCTCATGATGGAACCCACAGATACCTTGAGCAACAGCAACAACCTCTTCTCCTGATGAACCCACAGATACCTTCAGCAGATATCTTCACCTTATGGAACATTGAATAACACACACACCAACCTTCAATAGTTCTATCTTCAAATGTAAAGATAGGATGAAAAGCCAGCAACGAAAGTCACCATTCGTCTTCATGCACTCAGTTACTTCAGCATTAAGTTACAAATTACTTTGTTACTTTCAGGCAGAAGTCATCTGTTGATCTGCTGGCCTGTCATTCATGGGCCTCCGTTGACCGTAGGCCTGTATCGACAGTCGGCCTGTCTTATGTGGGCCTTCGTCGACCATAGGCCTGTCTCGACCGTAGGCCTGCATCAAACTTGGCCAGTGTCGAATGTAGGCCTGTCACAGTAGGCCGCTTGATATGAAGACTCAAATTTTACAAACCATGCACGGACCTTGCTAGAGTTTAAACCACTTCATTTGGGTACCTGTAATACCCTACCGATCTGACATTGTGAACGCGGCGGTTCCATTGCTGACTAGATGGTTTGTCTGTGGGCTGCCTGTGGGCTGCCTGTGGGCTGCGGTGGACTGCGTGACGACCAGCAGATTGTAGTCATGATAAAGAGAAGTAGTAATTAACCTGGCAAGGGTGCAAGGTATTCATGCATGTGTAATAGTTTCCAACAGAAAAGCGCATGATTTAACGTGCTGAGTCCACAGCCCCCAGCAGACCGGTCTACTGATGACTACCAGATGAGAGGAATTACTTGAAATGCTTTGACCAAACCAACGAATCAACGGTTTACCATGATTACTATGATTTTCCCACAAACCATGTTGGCTATTTAGAAAGAGGCAGCGAAGGTAGGAGAATAAACCATTGAACCACCATGAGAGCTGATCTGTAGCCCAGGAAACAGTCCTACCAGAGAACCAGCCTGTAGCCCGGGAAACTGTCCTACCAGAGAACCACCATGAGAGCCTGGGAAACAGTCCTATCAGAGACCCAACATGAAGGCCAGTCTTTAGCCCAGGAAACAGTCCAATGGTGCAGGACAAGCTTGGCCCATCCAGATTCTGTCAGGACCGCTCTAGGTAAAAGTACCAGGTAGGAGAGAAGAGTCCACAGGACAGGCTGTGTGTGATCTCTTCATTGGCAGGTCGGCTTCACATAGTTGCCGGTACCTGTATCTGCAGAAATTACACTTAATACAACCCAGTCCTGATCGAGACACAGACTCTCCTCGTTTCTGGCCCAGCTCAGTAGGCCTGTCATATCATGTGGGCCTCCGTCGACCATAGGCCTGTATCGACCGTAGGCTCAGAGTCGACCCAGCTCAGCGTCAAGGTGAACTACAACATTTAAATTTACATTTACATTTAGGGGCATTTAGCAGAGGCTTTATCCAAAGCGACTTACATCGTTTAATACACACATTGACACACCGACGGCAAGTCAACCATGCAAGGCGACAGCAAGCTCGTCAGGAGCAATTAGGGTTAAGTGTCTTGCTCAGGGACACATCAACACTCAGCTAGGAGGAGCTGGGGATCGAACTAGCAACCTTCCGGTTACAAGACAACTGCTCTACCTCCTGAGCTAAGCCGAACTACAAGTATGTAAAGTATGCACTTGTCATTCCCCGCCACCACCTGAGCTCAATGATGCTCTTGTGCATCGGCTCACACGGAAATATTTGCCAAACACCTCAGGCTCCCTGAGTGGGAAGCAAAGCCTGGCGCCTGCACAACAAAACGTCACACCGATAGGGACATTTCAGCGAGGCTGTGTTCTGATCATTGTGTGTTCTCTTAGTACTATTCCCTTAGCCAGGGGGTTACTGTGGTAAAGCCACCCTTTGGTCTCAGAGCCATGTCCTCACCAGGGCAAAGCAAAGGAGCAGTTGGAAAAAAACAAAACAAAGCTGGCCGTAAGCCTGGAGGAATTCAGGGCCATTAAAGGATTTGGTATCAAAGTCTGGGGGTCTTTAGGAGCCTACAAGGAGCCTTGTGTAACCAGCGCTCTGTGGAGCGCCCGAGCGGCGAGACCCCGCCAGGCATGTATGATAAGCCTATTAGACTGCATGCTCTGCCCTGTATGCTCTACCACAGATGCTGTAACATACTATACACTACTATGCCCTACCAGAGATGCGATACATCTGCATGCTCTCTACCGTAGATGCTATACATACACCCCGCATTCTCGATCCTGCATGCCCTACCATAAATGCGCTACACTGAATGCTCTACATTTACAGTTAGGGCCTTTAGCAGACACTTTTATCCAAAGCGACTTACATCGTTTAATACACACAATGACACACCGACAGCAGAGTCAACCATGCAAGGCGACAGCCAGCTCGTCAGGAGCAGTTAGGGTGTAGTGTCTTGCTCAGGGACACATCAACACTCAGCTAGGAGGAGCTGGGGGATCGAACTAGCAACCTTTCGGTGAGCTAAGCCGTCATCCTACCATAGCTGCTCTACACTGAATGCTCTACCATAGATGCTCTACACTGAATTATCCATCATATATGCTCTACCATAGATGCTATGCAACTGCATGCTCTATCATAGATGCTCTACGCCGCATACCATAGATCCTACAACATAGATGCCATCCTCCTGCAGTCTCTACCATAAATGCTATACACCTGCATGCTCTCTACCATAGATGCTATACCCTTCACGCTCTGCCTGTGCTCTCTGATTGGAGGACCCCATGTAGCTTTTGTCCAGACGCTGATGCTGTGGGATAAGCGGGAGGGCCGGGACCCATCTGACCACCGTGAAATATGAAGCAGTGCTTCCTGTCCCACCACATGACTCCTGTTACCAGGAGGAGAGGATACCTCTCAGGAAGTCAGACCTGGCACCTTCCCTGGTGGAAGCGGGCCCCCCCACTGCCTCCATAGAGTGGGTGCCTCGTCACTACAACCACACACCCCCTAGCCCCATCCCCGCAGACCACCACCAGCCAGGGAAACATCTACATTAACCTCTGAGGGCTTTGAACCGTCAAACAATAGGTGTAGACCGACCAAAAAACCAAACTTTATTACCAGGTACTATTTATCAAGTGTTTCTTTACATAGAGAGAATTATTTTTAGATTCATGCAATAATTAGCCGGTTGGGGTACAGAGACGGGTCATTAAGGAGCAGGTAGGGGCTAGACAGTACAGAGACGGGTCATTAAGGAGCAGGTAGGGGTTAGACAGTACAGAGACGGGTCATTAAGGAGCAGGTAGGGGTTAGACAGTACAGAGACGGGTCATTAAGGAGCAGGTAGGGGCTAGACAGTACAGAGACGGGTCATTAAGGAGCGGGTAGGGCCTAGACAGTACAGAGACAGGTCATTAAGGAGCAGGTAGGGGTTGGACAGTACAGAGACGGGTCATTAAGAGCAGGTAGGGGGCTAGACAGTACAGAGACAGGTCATTAAGGAGGAGGTAGTGGAAAGGGAGCATCATGCTCAGGGATGGTTGACATTGGGTATCGAACCAGAACCTTTCATTTGGGATTCAAAAAACAATGACTGTCCTGTCCCAAGCCCACAGTGTGTGTGTACGTGTGTGTGTGTGTGTATGTGTGTGTGTGTGTGTGTGTGTGTGTGTGTGTGTGTGTGTGTGTGTGTGTGTGTGTGTGTGTGTGTGTGTGTGTGTGTGTCTGTGTGTCTGTCTGTGTGTCTTACCTGTCCCTCGGGTCGATCCAGCTGGTGGCCTGGTGGATGTGATCAATGTAGTAAACTTTCCCGTCAAAATCGCGGGCTTCCTCCCAACCCTGGGGCAGTGGCTGCTCCTTCCTGGGCATGTCAGACGAGTCTCCATCAAATACCCCGCCGAAGAAATCCTCTAACCGAGTACCATCCAGCCTGGCCCCGTTGTGACTGGTTCCCCCGTACGGGACGTCGCTTCAGTGCTCTTCTCCATCTCGAGGTCCTTCAGATTCCCGGCCGGTGGCGGTCCCGATTAGGCGGTAATCCACATCATGGTCCCGCCGCCGTCCCAGCATCCACTCACCGCAGCGTTCAAGACGTAGTACGGGACGAACGGTGGACGGGTTCTACTTGAAATAGTTTGCAATTGAACACGACTTCATTCCCGGAGTGGATGACCAGCCACTGGTGTTCAGAAGTTGATCAGGATTCGCAGCACTTTATTAATCCACAAGAAACCAGTTCCGTAGTAGTTTCAACCCTCATTCACAAACACAACATATGTAAATGTGCTCCCAGACAGGATCGCTCCAGGACGAGCATCCACCCCCTTAAGACTTCTCCTCTTCACCGGAGATCACTTCTTAGGACCCAGGTCCACGATCCATGGAGACTAGTGGCACAGACCAATTCATTAGCACCGAACTTCATAGAACCGGTTTGAACTTAAATCCATGTGTCAGCTGGTCTCGTCTGAACTCATGCAGACTCGAACCAGGACTGCTTTAGACCAGGGCCCCGTGTAGACCCGAAACAGGACTAGTTTAGACCCAGACCAAGACTAGTTCAGACCCAGATCCTTTCAGACCAGTCCGGGGGGTAGAACCAGGACAAGTTTGGACCGGGACTAGTGTAGACCCAGAGGTTCACGGTCCGCCTCCATGTTGGTTAGCCTAGCCGAGGCTAGCGACTCGTTCACTAAACACTAAACTGCTGTCTCCGGTGTCCGCGGGGTCCCGGTGGGTCTGCTACGTGTCCCGGGCACCATATGCTCCTTTCCTCCGAGTTCAGATGAGTCCGAAGGAGTTTTTTTCTTCTGTTTTCCGGGGGTGGGTGGGTTGGGGGGGGGAGTAGAAAAGTAGATCCCCGTAGACTTGTTGGGTCGGTGGCTGCTGGTCGCTCTGACGAAGACTCGCGATGGAGCCCAGTGACGTCACCGCAGTGTACAGGTGATCTCTCTCTCTCCCTCTCTGTCTGTCTGCCTGTCTCCCTCTCCCCCTTTTTTCTCTCTGTCTCTCTCTCTCCCTCTGTCTCCATCTCTCTGTTTCTCTCTATCTCCCTCTCTCCCTCTGTTCTGTCTGTCTCTCCCTCTGTTTCTCTCTCCCTGTCCGTCTGCTTCCCTGTATATTTCTTTCTTCTATCTCTCTTTCGCTCTGTCTGTCTGTCTCTCCCTCTGTTTCTCTCTCTCCCTGTCCGTCTGCTTCCCTGTATATGTCTTTCTCTATCTCTCTTTCGCTCTGTCTGTCTGTCTCTGTCTCTGTCTCTGTCTGACTCTCTCTCTCTCTCTCTCTCTCTCTCTCTCTCTCTCTCTCTCTCTCTCTCTCTCTCTCTCTCTCTCTCTCTCTCTCTCTCTCTCTCTCTCTCTCTATCTATCTATCTATCTATATATATATATATATATATATATATATATATATATATATATATATAATATATATATATATATATATTATATATTTATTTATTTATTTATTTTTCTCTCCCTCACATATAATCCACAATAGGCTATTGCTCTCTCTGTATCTCTAGATTTTTAATAACTGTGGTGACCATATGGGTTTTCAACTCGTTAGTAGGAGACGGATGGTTTTTAAATACTAGTATCAACAATACTGTATTCTATAATCTTACATAATACTTATTCAAATACTTTAATACTGCTAAAATAATAAGTTATCTGTCTTGTATTTGCAGAACCAAACTGACTCCCAGTCCTCCGGCGCCCTCTAGTGGCCCCACGGGTTAGGTCAGGTAGAAAGTCGATTCTGCTTGTTGTGGGTTATAGTCGTTTACAGTCAATAAAATAGTGTGACCAACTCGATAATTACGTTATCTGAATATTATGTATCTGAATACAATAATTTGTTCCTGTATTAAGTGTTTTTGTCGCTGTTCTCCCGGACAGAGATAATGTCACTAGTGAAGCCTCGGACAGATGAACGGGCGGACAGACAGGTGCGGGCAGACAGGTGGGGACTGAGCGGTTAAGAGGACGCGTTTGTTTGTTGTTTTGGGGTGAACAGTAAAGAAAAGGGCAAAAAGATGAAATATAATCGTCTACCGCGCGAGGATATGAACAGGGACGGGGAATGCAGCTCATCGCTGCAAGACAGAGAGCATGGACGAGGAAAAGCATCACCAGCTCTTTGGGAAGTAGGACTCAAAGTCCGGTGAACCGGAGAGACCATCGGTGCAGGGCGGCCACCGACCGGAACACCGGGACATGCGCACGCAGCTGTTCCCAGACGTGCAAAGTATCCGAGGCTGAAGATGTGAGCGTGAGCAGCCCTCCCTGCACCTTCACACCCGGCTGCCTATCGGTTGACTTAGCCCTGCCCTTACAGAGGAGGGACCATCTCTCCTGCAGGTTCACTGTATCTCAACCACCACCGCACACAGTGTCCGGTCCATGCAGGATCAGTTTCGGCACTAACCCACCACCAACCACCACATACCACCAACACCGGCTCCCAACTTCACCGCGTCGCCGCCCGTCCAGAGGCAGCCGTCGGCGTGTCCGGGCAGACCCGTCGCTCTCCGTCTAGCCCCCAGGTCTCCCATGGTTTTTCTGCGCCATGTGTCCGTCGCTCTGTCGGCCGCGGCGGCTGCTCTGGGCTCCGCGCTCTTCCTGGCGCTCAACTTCTTCTACCAGAGGGAGCTTTGGAGCCCCCAGGTCGAGTACAGCATGCTGACCGAGGTGAGGACCAGAGGGTGGGACCCGGCCCGCAGGTGGGACGGCGTGGGGTCCTGCTGGGGGATAGAGCGGTTGTGTAATGGCAGGGTTAGCATGAGTCACACAAATATAAAATATCGAATAAATATAAAGCAATTAATATCAATAAATGTATATAAATGCACGAACATGAATACACAAATATGTGTGTGAATGGCCTGTCCCAAGCTAACTTGATTTTGTGTGTGAGTTGTGTGTGTGTGTGTGTGTGTGTGTGTGTGTGTGTGTGTGTGTGTGTGTGTGTGTGTGTGTGTGTGTGTGTGTGTGTGTGTTGTGTGTGGTGTGTGTGTGTGTGTGTGTGTGAATCTTACAGTGGAATCACACCCCTACATACCTTGCTCTACAGTTGAGGTAGACAGGAAGAAAGACCTATATGCTAAGGATGTGAGTCTTAATGATGTCGAGAAGGGTACCGCTAGGATGGTGCAGAAGGGTGATGGTTATTACTGTTGGATAACAGAAAGGACACGCGTGAACCCACTCAGTGTTGAGTTATGTCAGGCTGCTCAGGAGATTCATTCAATAGCATTGGTTCAGCCGTGTGTCTCTGAACCTGTTAGGGAGACAGTGAATCCATTGGCCTCCTCACATCACAGGTCAGAAGCTCATCTCAATACCAAATGGGTCGTTTTAAACGTCATGGAGGGAGAACTTCTAGATTGTTTCTGGAACCTTTCTGTGAATATATGAGACCACAAGCACCTGACCTCAAATTATTTTACTGTGTGTGTGTTTCTTCTGGTGTGTACGTGCTGCATGTGTTGTGCGTTTTTATAGACACACCTTATCCAGTAAAATATGAAATTCTTGGTGTTAATACGCACACGCGCACACACACGCGCACACGCACGCACGCGCACACACACGTCTCCCCCCAACACTGTACACAGATTGTTCACTCTTGACACTACTTGGCGATACCCAGTCAGAAGACAATATTGAACCGAGGAGAGAAATTGAGAGCAGTCTGTCTTTAGTTCTGTTAGGTATGAATGGGTGAATATCTATTATGTATGGGTGTGAAAGGCTGAATATCTCTGGTGTGAATGGCCCAATATGTGATTTTGAAGGGTTGAATATGTGTGAATGCTGAATAAGTGGTATGAAAGCTGAATAAGTGGTATGAAGGGATAAATATGTCGTTTGAATGGCTGAATATGTGGTGTGAAGGGCTGTGCTTAATGTGTGCTGAAGAGAGACGGTAATGCTGAATAAAAAAGTGCTCTTGACTCAACCCAAAATGACTGTCTTCACCTCCTTCATTCTCACTGCTAACTTTGCTGTCTTCAGTCGCACTGCTCTCTCTTCCTCCCTTTATTTCAAACAATCGAGAGTATCATTGAGCAGGAAAGGGAGAGATGGAGAGAGCAGGGAATCTGAATGATTCAGAGACTTCCTATCCCCCCTCTTATTCTTGCTCAAATTCTCTCCCGTCCCTCTCTCTCCGCGGCTCCGCACACACAGTACGATCTCATTGAGGAGCAGGTAGGGGTTAGCCAATTAATACAGATCCCTGACATTAAGGAGCAGGTAAGGGTTAGACAGTGAACACATCATTTCATTAAGGAGGAGGTAGGGGATAGACGGTACAGAGACAGGTCATTAAGGAGCAGGTAGGGGTTAGACAGTACAGAGACAGGTCATTAAGGAGCAGGTAGGGGTTAGACAGTACAGAGACAGGTCATTAAGGAGCAGGTAGGGGTTAGACGGTACAGAGACAGGTCATTAAGGAGCAGGTAGGGGTTAGACGGTACAGAGACAGGTCATTAAGGAGCAGGTAGGGGTTAGACGGTACAGAGACAGGTCATTAAGGAGCAGGTAGGGGGTTAGACGGTACAGAGACAGGTCATTAAGGAGCAGGTAGGGGGTTAGACGGTACAGAGACAGGTCATTAAGGAGCAGGTAGGGGTTAGACGGTACAGAGACAGGTCATTAAGGAGCAGGTAGGGGTTAGACGGTCAGAGACAAGTCATTAAGAGCAGGGTAGCGGTTAGACGGTACAGAGAACAGTCATTAAGGAGCAGGTAAGGGGTTAGACGGTATCAGAGAACAGGTCATTAAGGAGCAGGTAGGGGTTAGACGGTACAGAGACAGGTCATTAAGGAGCAGGTAGGGGTTAGACGGTACAGAGACAGGTCATTAAGGAGCAGGTGGGGTTAGACAGTACAGAGACAGGTCATTAAGGAGCAGGTGGGGTTAGACAGTACAGAGACTGTTCATTGGGGAGCAGGTGGGGGTTAGACAGTGCGTCTTGGTCCTAACGAATCTGACCTCTGACCCCCAGGAGTCGCAGGCGGAGGATAAGAAGCAGCAGGTCCTGGTCCTGGGATTGGACGGCGCCGGGAAGAGCAGCCTATTGCACTGTCTCACCTTAGGGGGCGGGGCTCCAGGGGGCGTCGGCAAGCCGGGGCACCGCCGTCCAACCAGAGGCTTCAACTTCATGAGCCTGCGAGGCTCCGCCCACCAGCTGGACTTCCTGGAAAGTAAGAACTACAACCCCCTCCTTTAGAACCACAACCCCCTCCTTTAGAACCACAACCCCAACCTTTAGAACCACAACCCCCTTCTTTAGAACCACAGTCCCCTCCTTTAGAACCACAACCCCCTCCTTTAGAACCACAACCCCCTCCTTTAGAACCACAGCCCCCTCCTTTAGAACCACAACCCCCTCCTTTAGAACCACAACCCCCTCCTTTAGAACCACAACCCCCTCCTTTAGAACCACAACCCCCTCCTTTAGAACCACAACCCCCTCCTTTAGAACCACAACCCCCTCCTTTAGAACCACACCCCCCTCCTTTAGAACCACAACCCCCTCCTTTAGAACCACAACCCCCTCCTTTAGAACCACAACCCCAACCTTTAGAACCACAACCCCCTCCTTTAGAACCACAACCCCCTCCTTTAGAACCACAACCCCCTCCTTTAGAACCACAACCCCCTCCTTTAGAACCACAACCCCCTCCTTTAGAACCACAACCCCCTCCTTTAGAACCACAACCTGTTCCTTTAGAACCGCAACCTGTGCTCCTAGGATCTCTTGCTGTGTTGGTGCGTAGCGGGATGTGAAGTGGGCGTCGGAGTGCTTTACCTTCACGCTCCAGTTTCAGTACGAAGTAACTCTGTCGATAGCGCCTGGGACGTTCCAATGGTATTCACTTTAACACAGCTAATAACTACACGATACAATTCTTTAAAATATTAATGTTACTAAAAAACATCAACAACAACGCTTTGGGCGGCCATGCCGAAGTCATCATTTGGAAATCCCCGGTTCCCACTTATAATTAAATGTGTGTGTGTGTGTGTGTGTGTGTGTGTGTGTGTGTGTGTGTGTGTGTGTGTGTGTGTGTGTGTGTGTGTGTGTGTGTGTGTGTGTGTGTGCGTGTGTGCGTGTGCGTAAAATGCCCCATGATAGTGCAAGTTCAGACAGACACTGAGAGAGACAGATGACATTTGGTAAAAGAGGATCGGCTAAAACTTTGGCCACCTACAGTATATGAAATACATCAACAGTACAACATATTGTCTGACGGGCCCCTCGTGCTAGACGTCCCTATGAGGGGACCCGGTCTCACGCCACCAGGACCCCTAACCGAGCCCCAAAGGAGTGTCCTGAATCCCAGCTTCGCGGCTGGCCTCTTCGGTGTTCCCCGGGTCAGAGACCAAGGGGCGTAAGGGATGGTTCTCTCTTGTGTTCCTGCCGCCTGTGTAGTCTCCACTCCACATTCAAACCAAATGACCCAGAGGTCTCTGGGAAGGGCGAGAGGCCAGGGGGCGGTTGGCAGGTCGCCGGGGCAACGCACGGCCGTTAGTACGCAAACACATCGCAGGAGCTGTTTACCTACCCCCCCCCCCCCCCCATCGACACCAGCTCAAACCACCATCCCAATCCTGTTGCCTAGCAACCGCCTCCATGGAGACTCCAGCTGCCGACACGCGGGTGTTCCTTTGAAGAAATCTGCACTGGTGTCGGAGTCAGAGTTTAGCTGCAGTTGACTAGATCAGACCAGAGGAGACTAGTTTGGATTCAGTGCGCGGTTAGAGTGGACTAGATGAGGCTAGTTAAGAGATTTAGACTAGTGTTGATTCAGAGCCTGGTTGGAGTAGACCAGATGAGACTAGTTGACAGTTAACTGGATTTGATAAGACTAGCGTGGTTCCAGAGAGTGGTTAGAGTACACTAGATGAGACCAGGTGAGAGTTGACTGGATTGGATTAGACTAGTGTGGATATGGAGCATGGTTAGAGTAGACTAGGTAAGACTAGTTAAAAGTTTACTATGGATAAGGGATTTGATTTAGACTATGGATTAAATTTGATATTATGTAACCTATGGATCGCATGTTTTCTATTACATATTCGATTATAAAACTCAACTCAAAATAAAAGCACGACCTTCAGATGAAGCAAACATCTGCCGGATGTTTGAAATTAGTTCTGGTGCTGCAGCAGATGTGAGGACTGTCTGTTTGCTGGATGTTCCCTTCCGAAGTTCTTCTGGGAGCCATTAGTTCAGCAGATGAATGAATGAGGACTCTTCATGTCTTCAGAGCCCGCTGGGGTCCATGATGAACCAGCAGATATCCATGAAGCTACTGGAGCTCGATCCGGTTAAACATCTCACCCCTATCTCAAACTACTAGGTTTATAGTCCAGAAAGAGCATGCTGGTGCTGCTACCGGTGCTAGCACCCTAGCCTGATATGAGTATGATATTGGTGAAGGTGAATGCAATGTTTCTGCGCTAGCACCCTACCCTTGTGATGCTAAAATCTGAGTATTTGGGTATGATATCAATGATGGTGAAACAACATGAAAACTCTGTTTCTGTGCTGTAGTCGGGGGTGACCAGGAGCTGCGGTGCTATTGGCCAGAGTACCTGAGGAAGACGGACATCCTGGTATACGTGGTTGACGCCTCCGACCGCCAGCGCCTCCCGCTGGCCAGACAGGAACTGCAGCTCCTGCTGAAGATGGAGCGGCATCTGCCAGTGGTGGTGCTGGCCAACAAACAGGTAGGCTACGTCAGCAAAGTGCTTATATAGCATACTAAACTACTAGCATCGTTTTAATATACTATAACATAGTTTAGCATATCATGCCGCAGCATAGAAAAGAGTACCATGGCCAGGCCACCTGACACAGGAGACGATTTTACGATGTTATGCTGTAGACGTGTGTCTGTCTGTCCCAGGACCAGGCCGATGCTTTGGGTGTTACTGAGCTCCATGAGGGGCTCTCTCTGGGCTCCGTGACCCAGGACAGACGCCTCTTCCTCCTGGCCACCCAGCTGGGGAGCTCTGCTGTCGGCCTGGAGGCCCTGCAAGACCTGCTGCTGAAGCTGCACTGAAGAGGAGGAGGTGGAGGAGGAGAGGTGAAAGAGAGGGAGGTGGAGGAGGAGGAGGAGGAGGAGGAGCAGAGAGAGGGGAAGAGAGGGAGGTACAGGAGAAGGAGGAGAGAGGGGGGAGAGGTGGAAGAGGGAGGTGTAGGGGGGGAGAGGTGGAAAAGAGGGAGGTGGGGGAGAGAGAGGAGGAGAGAGGGGGGATGGAAGGGAGGAAGGTGGAGAGAGTGGGGAGAATAGGGAGCAAGAGATGAGAAGAGGAAGGAGATGGCCGCTCACAGTGGGAGGTGTAGAGTCTGATGAGCAGAAGATGGATGAGGATGAAGTCATGTGATTCTCCCGCTCCAGCGTGTTCCTCTTCTAGCGCGTTCGCTGCCGGCTGTAGTTACTCTCGAGGTTTTGTTCCCAGCTCTACTGTTATGCATTTGAGTGCTAATGCTAGATATGTTTTGGTTTTAACCTGTCTTGTGTTGCTTTACCTGAATGTGTTGCCCTGGTGAAACTCTGTGGTGATTCCTCATTAGACACTCTTCCCACGCAGCTTTGAACATTTCATTTATAGAACTTGTTCCATTCCATCCATCTACTGCTAATAAACACATAGCAATCTGCAAAATAAGGGTAAGATCAAATCGTTTTAGACTGATGAAGAAACACTTTTAAATGACTTAGCGTCTTAGCCCAAGAGGTTATGCTTTGTACTGCTTATAATGAAAGATTCCTGTTTGTGTATAAAGTTTATACATTTATTTCTGCTTGGTATTTTATGTTCTGTGTTGACTGTTTAAAAATGGATTGGAGATCGATTTTAAAGATGGTGCGAATTCATAATTAAAAATCACTGTACTAACAAGAACTACAAATGACATCAAAACATCAACGAGGATGAGGGAGACAAATAAACTAAACCTTTATTCCAACACACAGTAAACCAACTAGTTAACTCACAAAAGGTGCGGCGAGTTAAAGCCATAATACTGCACCAATAGCATCAATAACTCTTCAACCGTAACCAATACCAACCAGAAGACCTTTCCAGTCACTCACAGATGCTCAGACTAGAACAGAAACACCTCATAAGACGGGCGGAACGTCCTGTTGGTTCAGAAGGACCCGCGTTGCTAGGAGACACACACAATGTGTATGTTATTCTTATCAGATACATGTGCTGTGTAGAGACACACAATATGTTGTACTAGGAGACACACAGGGATGTGTACGTTGTTCTTAACAGATACATGCGCTGTGTAGACACAACACGTGGTAGTAGAGTAGGAGACGCACACACAGATCTGTACGTTGTTCTTATCAGACGTGTGTTCTGAGTAGAGAAACACAACATGGTGTACTAGGAGACACCGGGATCTATACGTTGTTATCAGATACAAGTGCTGCGTAGAGACACACAGGTGTGTGTACATTGCTCTTATCAGAGATGTATGTTCTGTGTAGAGGGACCCAGCACGTTGCACAGGGAGAAAGAAAGCCTTTTTAACGGGACGAACAGAGAATCACTTCTGCTCTACTTTGACCCCCAACGACATGTTTTACAGCAATGTCAATAGAGACAATATCCTTGGATTCTGAAAGAGGAAAACTGCACATTACCTCACTCTCTCTCATACACCCTTGTCTCAAGGTTTTAATATGACAGTTGGTTTATTCCTCAGACAGTACCAAAGGTATTATTTTAACCAGTACTATCCTCACAATATAAACCAGTACTAAACATATTTATCCTAACCAGTGCTAAGGATATTCTCCCTATCACAAACTAGTACTAAAAAGGTATTCTACGTATAACTCCAAACCAGTGCAGAAGATATTCCCACGCTAATGGATGGTAATTCAGCGAGCCCTAAGCCCTGTCTGAGTGCTGAGAGTCTTGGTATGTTTCAGATACGGGAGATAGTCATAAATAATGCAGGCCTATCAGGAGCACTTATGGTAGCATATGGATATAAACATGATGTAGTACAGCAGGTCTGTGGGACAGGAGTACCCTGTGTACCTGCTGAACCAACCCCGCGTTAAGCACACAACCTGCGTTAGAGCGCAGAGCGAGAACCAACAGAAGAACATGTCTCCCTGGAGGAAGTGGCCTCCGCAGGAGGAAACAGGGCTGAGAGGAGAATATATAAAGAACGGGGAGAGAGATGACAGCGTGATCGACTTGAAACAAGACGAGAAAACTGAAACATCCGAAAAAAGGAGAAACAGACCAAGAATCAAATTGACTTCGGAAACAAATTTATTGCTGCATAATGACAACTAGTATTATAGAAACATCACAAAAACAAAATTAACCAGCTCTGTATAGAAGTAAAATACTTGAGTTGTAGAACGCAGAACCACGCTCAGGAACTGTAGACCCATTCTACGTTGTGTGGATCTCTTGCTAGTTCCCACATGCGGTCCAGTAGTCTGGGAGTTTCACGTCCATTTCCAGAGAGAAAGTGTCGTTAAGCGGGCCATCTTGTTTACATTGTTGAGCACCGGACCACCGGCTTTACCGCACACATTGGGACATGATACCCCCAGACGGACCCCTCTGTCTCGGGCCGAGTTAGAGGACAAGGAGAGGGTGGGGGGGGGAACGGTTATAGCAGGTAGCGACTGGATGGAGGCCGCTTGCTTCTCTGTGGGTTAGCATTAGCAGACAATGACTGGAGGCTGTGAGCTGCTCTGCGGGTTAGCATTTGGAGCTAGCGACTGGATGAAGGCGCTGAAGAGCTTCGGGTGACAGCGCTTGTACTCGTTCACTTTCCTTTGGATCTGCTTGGGAGTGTCCTGGTAGTAGTTCTTCTCATCCCGCGCCATGGCCTACACAACACAAACACACAACGAATACAAACATCACCCACGGCCCACACAACACAGAGCCACAACAAATACACACATCACCAACCCATGGCCCACACAACACGAACACACAAAAAATACACACATCACCAAACCCATGGCCTACACAGCACAGAGACACAACAAATACACACATCACCAAGCCATGGCCTACACAACAAATACATACATCACCAACCCATGACCTACACAACAAATACACACATCGCCCCATGACCTACACAACACAAACACACAACGTCAACTCATGGACTTGCGCGTCACACAGTCCGAGCGCGTCACAGACAGTCCGAGCGCGTAACAGACAGTCCGTGCGCGTCACAGACAGTCCGTGCGCGTCACAGACAGTCGGTACGCGTCACAGACAGTCGGTACGCGTCACAGACAGTCCGTACGCGTCACAGACAGTCCGTACGCGTCACAGACAGTCCGTACGCGTCACAGACAGACCGTAGCATCACAGACAGACCGTAGCATCACAGACAGACCGTAGCATCACAGACAGACTGTAGCATCACAGACAGACTGATGCATCACAGACAGTCTGCATGCATCACAGACAGACCCTACATCACAGACAGACCCTCAGTAGTCTCACCTTGTAGTCCTCCCCGTGTTCCCGCACCATGTGCTGAACGAAGTCGATCAGGTCTCGGGACAGGGTCTTATCATCGTCAAACAGCTGGCTCGCCTCCTCCTCCATCTCTGATCACAACAACAGAAGAGACGCAAAGGTCAGGCGCAAAGGTCACACACACACACACACACACACACCTCTCCATCCCAAGTCTCTCTAAATCCATGCATGCAGCTACTCTATAGATAGATAATACAACTTTATTAATACCCTAGAGGGGAAATTCCTTAAAGCCGGGATCAACAGTACTTCATCATATTAAACTCCTCATGCCGCAGGGGGCTGGATCTAGAGTTACCATTAAAGATGATTGAATATTAAAATCACAGGTCCTTACTCCGCAATACGTAGGGCTTGGTTACGACTGGGGCAGCCGGCGTCGGGGCAAAGCCAGTCTGAAAGAGACAAAACAATTGGAACAGTTTACTCTTTATTCTGAAAAAAAACCCACATGATCACATCAGAGAGACGCCAAAGTTAACAGTAGTGTTGTCAAAGTATCGAACCAAAACATATCCCAGCACTCCCTGCAGCCTCCCTCCCAAAACACAGGAGTAGCTTGCTAGCTTTAGCAAGGCTAGAAGACCAGCTAGGTCTCCTAGCCTCGGTAAAGCTAGCGAGCTACTCCTGATAACAACTTCTAGCCTCGAGGAAGACTGGTGTGCTGAGCAAAGACACAGCGCGACCAGGTACTCGGTTAAAGCATCCATCATGTTTGGGCCAAATTAATTGATCGGACGGTCTTATTACAGATTACCACACATACATCTTATTATTTCCAGGGTTTTTCATCAGAGCATTTCATTTATTGATTGTTATTGGATTGTACAGAGCATTTCTAGAAATATGCCAACAAATGCTTCTTAAAGAAATTGGCTGCCCTAGCTTTAAAATGGACGCAGGAAAATAGTTTTAGCACAGATCTGTCTGGAGAACAGACCTCAGATATCAGAGAGCCTCAAGCTGAGAGAGACCCTGGCTGTTGGATCTCCCCAGTTCATATCAGGTAAGGAACCCAATTTGGAGTCGTGGGGGGGGGGGGGGGGAATCCCTGAAGCGTTTGATGTCCAAGGAGGACAGAACATGTTGATGGATGCTGAATAATGATCGCTCTCAAAACACCAAAATTCAGCAATTCAGCTCCAGCGTTTTACCACAACCTGGTCACGTAACGTTCATTGTTTTGTCCATTTTATCATCTGCACTTCACTTCTATTGTTGTCATCTATTTGCTACACACTTTAACCACACGGGCATAAAGCAGGGGGGGGGCAGGGAGGCGGGGTCTGACCTGGGGGTTCCGGATGGGCTGCGAGCGGTTGGGGTCGAAGGCCAGGCCCATGTCCTCCAGGTTCTTGTTGCTGGTCTTGTACTGGTCCCACGCGTGCCTGATGCTTTTACTGGTGGGGGAGGGATTAAGTACGTCACTCAACTACATCCGTTCATCCAAGATTCATAATCACTTTGTTCATTAATGTAAACTATGTAGCCTACAGTAGACGCATCTGAAAGAAGACTATTCAAGACCACACTTTCATGGAGTGTGGTGATAAGTAATAATGAGGTCAATGGCATTTGTATTCAATATTTAATATTTTGTTGGCTCAAACAGCGATCGGTAGACCTGATAAATAGATGCGCGATTAATGAATATAAAATACCTATATTATACATATATGAGTGATATAAAGGGATGTAATATAAAGTCTTTGTATCCTGGTGGGGTATGGTGGGCTTGTGAGCCAGCAGCCGCATCGTGTCCGGACTTACTCTTCTATCCTCGGTCTGGACTTCTTCATGAACTGTTTCTTCTCCTTCTTCCTGTCCTTGTCGTAGTCATACTTCTTTCTGCGGCTGTTCTTCTTGGCTTTCGGCATGGTGGATGAGATGAAAGCTCTCGATCACTCGCAGAACACAACGATACGCTTGTTGACAACGTGTGGAACCAGGAAGAGACGGAAACACGTGGTACGCGGCACCGCCTCCTTCTTACCTCTGACCTTTCTAACGTTTCTATCATAGACCCACTATTTATTTTCCCATTAGAGTCCTTCGTTTAAACTTTGTTTACGTCGAAAGGGCTGTAATTTGTAAACGTTTACTTATATTCAGTGAGGGTTATACAGTCATGAAACTACAGCCTGAGCCTCCTACGGACCGCCTCTAGGTGTCGCTTTAGAGCCAACATACACCTTACCATTGGTACTCAAATGTTGGTACGCGTACCCCTAGGGGTACTTTTGAGTACTGCAGGGGGTACTCAGAAAGACCCCGAGCATGTTTCAATTCTGAAAGCTGGAAAAATCGAGAAAATGGACAAGTGATTGAAATATAAATGCCATTTGCATGAAGCACAGGCCCATGTTTCTCACTAAATTTTTAACATTCATGTTTACACTGCCAAATAGTTGTCCAATATTTTTTGCTTCTTGAAGGGGGCACGCAGCTGAAAAAACATAGTTAGAGGGGGTACACTAACAGAAAAGGTTTGAGAACCACTGCCTTACGACACCAATTAGACCGCTAGGTGTCGCCAGAGAGAGCCATTAACCTACAGCTTGCACGATCAATTAGACCGCTAGGTGTCGCCATGTACCAAATAGAAACCATACATCATCAATTAGTAGACTGAATAATAAATGTCTGATAAATCAAACTGCCTCACCAACTGCTTAACCGTCTCGTTATAATGTGATACAGTTATGTAAGGAGATATTGGTCCACTCCGCAATTGCTGCATATTATTATTTCTTTATTGAGCACATTATCTCTCCAACTGCTGCTGTCCGCTACTTTTGTGTTTTTTCGTCTGGGATTAATAAAGCATATCTTCTCTTGTAATCTTAATGACTAAAAACACCTCCTTGTATACAGCCCTCAATATAGAAGGTATATGTAGATGCTTAATAATTTCACATATTACAGCTTATTGAAGCAAAGTATAATATTGATGTATAACATTACATTTATTATTATGAATGGATAGTAAACTATCATAATGGTTTTTTATGCAATTAATATAGATCTATAATAATCATGGTTATAATATAACTTTCATTCTTATTAAATAGTTATATACATGTTTAATATGAATGGATATAACATTCATTAGTACATTATAGTCATATATAGATGCAAAATATGGAATCAACACTCATTATATTGTAGTTAGGCTATATAAATATAGATAGGTAGCCTATAATATGAATGGCTATAGTCATTATTGGAGTAATAATGTAAGCCCTACTTGATGAGATGTGGGTGTGGCCACAGCGGAAGAACAAGTTCAAAAAGCAGAAACAGAAAACTATGTTTCCCACACACACCTTGAGAAGGACCGGTAGGAGGACCACACACCGCTGCCCAGAGCTCCTAGCGGACTAAACCCGGTCTCACAACCGGGACAGCACCGGGTCGTCTCAGAGCCTTTGGCCGGGGCAGGGCGGCTGTGAGCGGCAGAAGGAGGTCAGGGTTCCCGCTGCTTGAGCCAACAGAACATGGAGCTTGAGAACATAGTGGCCAACACGGTGCTCCTGAAAGCACGCGAAGGTAAGGTCGGGTCGGTGGTTCCAGACTCTCCTCTTTCTCCTCGCCCTCCTCCTCAAGTCCTCTCTCCTCTCTTCTCCTCCTCCTCCTCCTCCTCCTCCTCCTCCTCTCCTCCCCCCCCCCCTCCTCCTCCCCCCCCCCTCTCTCCCTCCCTCCCTCCTCCTCCTCCTCCTCCTCCTCCTTCATCGGTAGAAGGAGAGAGGGAGTCTGGAGGTAGTGGATCCATGTAGTACTTCGTACCGAGCCAGAGAAGGTCGGTTCTGCCGGCAGAAGTCGTGACAACAGGTGTGGTCCTGCCCGGGCCCGGCGGGCGGAAGGACATGTAACTGTCATGTAGTCGTGATGGCGACACAGCAGGTTTACCCGCGAGCTGCTGCGTCTTGCGAAACAGGATGTCTGACTGCGCGCGAGGCGGGTACACGGGTCCCGCCGACGCCAACCGCCCCGCGTGCGTCCGGCGGAGTTGATCAATAATAAAGTGGAAGATAATAACCTAATCAATGACAGCTGGGTTAGCCTCATATTGTTTGATTGGAGAAGAGACTGCAGCATAGAGAGAGCTTCCAACTAGTCCTGCTGTGACAGGATGGAGCCCACTGCTATACTTTGCATGTTTTATAGGGGGGCCTGTTGAACACAAATAACCCTTTACCCTCGTAGCCGAGAAGAGGTCATTGAAGGATTATTCCCTCAAGTCAGTTGAGCAAAAGAAAGTGTAAATATTATTATATTTTTTTGATATTCACCAGATATGCAATGTTTATTAAGGGCTTTAGGACTGCTATTATTGCAATATTACTTTTACTGTCAAGTGTTACATTTGAGGTCACTGGGGTTAGACAACCTCTTAAAGAGCTTCTTTCAGAGTGTATATCGATATAGATAGATAGATAGATAGATAGATAGATAGATAGATAGATAGATAGATAGATAGATAGATAGATAGATAGATAGATAGATAGATAGGTAGATATCTGTCCCTTCTTGGCTGAGTCCAGCAGCAATAGGGCCAACCCAACCTCTGGCTAAGACTTCAGATATGATAAGATAAAGGGAAGAGCAGCGTCCTCTGATGTTGCGGTAAGATGATCGTCGGAAGACCTTTAACGAACACCCCATCTTCCCTCACTACAATGCTGGAGGCAAACAACAGCAGGAAGAGTGTGTGATATGTTTGCCTATCGACCCCAGGACCTTTAGGGAATTTGCATCACAGTAAAGTCGTTGTGTCTCCCCCAGAACCAGAGCTCCGGCGCAAGGAGCCGTGGCGCTGCGTCAACACACCCTTTGTGCCGAGTCCCTTCTCAAAACACACATTTGAATTTCAAATGTTAGCAGGTAGACTCAAGTTTCCCCTCCCTCCACCAGCCACTAGTCTAGATAAATGTCTCACATCCACAAGCGGCCTAGAAAATCATGTCACATCCAGTAGCAATAAAGCTAATTGTCTAACATCCACTAGCACTCAAGCTAATCGTGTAACATCCACTTGCGGTCTAGATAAACTTCACACATCCAATAGCAGTCAAGCGAATCGTCTGACATCCATTAGCAGTTTAGATAAACGCCTCACATCCACTAGCGGTCAAGCTAATCGTCTCACATCCACTAGCATTCAATCTAATCATGTAACATCCACTAGCAGTCAAGATAGTCATGTAACATCCACTAGCAGTCAAGCTAATTGTGTAACATCCACTAGCACTCAAGCTAATCATGTAACATCCACTTGCGGTCTAGATAAACTTCACACATCCACTCACAGTCAAGCTAATCGTTCAACATCCACTTGCCATCTATATAAACTTCACACATCCACTAGCAGTCAAGCCAATCGTCTAACATCCATTTATAGCAGTCAAGATAAACGTCCCACATCCACTAGAGGTCAAGCTAATCGTCTCACATCCGCTAGAAGTCAAGCTAATCATGTCACATCCACTAGCGGTCAAGCTTATCATGTAACATCCATTGGCAGTTAAGCTAATCGTTTAACATCCACTAGTCAAGTTAATCATGTAACATTCACTAGCAGTGAAGTTAATCATGGAACATCCACTAGCAGTCAAGATAAACGTCTAACATATACCAGCGGTCAAGCTAATCATGTAAAATCAACTAGCAGTCAAGATAACTCTCACAGCCACCAGCAGTCAAGATAATCATCTAACCGCTTCATGCTGGCTACCGCTTCAGGATTGTTGCTATTTGCAGACAATGTTACCCTTTTTGCTTCAGTCAGTTGAGATCACGACCTCCTAGCTTGAAGGTGCCTTGGTCACAGATTTCAAGCTTAATGTTCCTACTGCTGATGTTGGGTTACAGATGGTTGTGTGTTCCTAGCTACAGTCTGAGCTTTGGGTCACAGATGGTTGTTTGTTATAGCTACAGTCTGAGCTTTGGGTCACAGATGGTTGTTTGTTATAGCTACAGTCTGAGCTTTGGGTCACAGATGGTCGTGTGTTCCTAGCTACAGTCTGAGCTTTGGGTCACAGATGGTCGTGTGTTCCTAGCTACAGTCTGAGCTTTGGGTCATAGATGGTCGGGTGTTCCTAGCTACAGTCTGAGCTTTGGGTTACAGATGGTTGTAGGTTCCTAGCTTCAGTCTGATGTTGAGGTTACACATGGTTGTGTGGTTCTAGCTAGTCTGATCTGGTGATTACAGCTGGTGTACAGTCTGGTCTTTTTGTGATCCTATCTACGGTCTAGGCGTAGGGTTGTATGTTTGTGGCCTGAACTATGGTGTCAAGCTTTGGGTAGTTACCCAGAGAATGAATCCTAACAACACGCCAACAAATCTCAGATGAATAGGACCTTGTGTGTCGTCTCTCGTGCATGTTAACCATGGTATTATTGATGTTTTAGCAGATAAAGGAACGCTCAGTAAAGATTGTCTCAGGCAGTGGGCCGTGTCAGGTGGTGCATGACGGTGCGGTTATGAAGCAGAGCAGTGGCTGCTAGTAGTCAGTGATGTAGTCACGGATGTAGTTCCCCGGTGGGGATGTGGCAGAGGTGGATTGCACGGAGACCCAGGAGGCTTCTACCGGCCTGGGAAGATCTGGCATCGCCCCGGTCAGCCCCCCAGGGAGGCCCGATGACACCATTAGCTTCAGTTATTATAATGATAATTAGGATTATAAAGTCCAATTATCTCTGCCCCTTCACATGCCTCTCCGAGACAGATCACTGGAGGACTCTGAGTTTGAATAACAGCACAACATGGAGACGAGAGGAGGAGGCCACCATGGGGCTGACCAAGGAGACCCAGAACCTCCCAGTTTACTTAATTTGTGGTAGTGAAGGAAGGAAGAGGTGATGACGGTGAAAGAGCTGGTGGTGGTAGTGAATGTGAACGAGTTGTTGGTGGTGGTGGTCAAGGAGGAGAAGGAGATGGAGAAGGGGGAAGAGGTGGAGGAGGAGGAGGAGGAGAAGGAGGAGGTGGTGATGTCGTCAATACCACCAACAATACACAATGTGTTCCAGCGGCAATTAATCCACAGCTTCAAACTTTGTCCCCATGTTGTTTACTTAGCCACGACTTTCTCATCAACAATAAAGTCGTCCTATGTTTCATCTGGCAATTATATTAGAATGTGTGTATTATTAGCTTTTTATAATGACCCTGTGTGTGTGCTTGTGTGTGTGTGTGTGTGTGTGTGTGTGTGTGTGTGTGTGTGTGTGTGTGTGTGTGTGTGTGTGTGTGTGTGTGTGTGTGTGTGTGTGTGTGTGTGTGTGTGTGTGTGTGTGTGTGTGTGTGTGTGTGTGTGTTACAGGGGGTGGCGGTAACAGAAAGGGGAAGAGCAAGAAATGGAAGCAGATGCTCCAGTTCCCCCACATCAGCCTTTGTGAAGAACTACGACAGAGCACCGGTACGTTTGACCTCTAACCCCGCACCCCAACCCCCCTGGTGCGCCCCCACTCCGGTCCACAGGTACTCACTGGCCCCATCCCGTTTCACCCCATTCCTCCCACTTTTGAAATGTCTGGCAAAAAACTTGTGGTGGCTGTTTGCGCAAACTTCATCGATGACCTCTTACTGTGTGTTCACACCAAGCGACCCGGCTCACGGGGATTTTGCGTGATTCTACTCCCATGCAACGATGTGCATAGCCGTCATTCGCTTTCACAGTTTGTGTGAGCAGCCACATCCGAGTAGCGTGAGGAGAATATTTGCTTCGCTTTGGGGTGTGAGCGGCCCTTTTGGACGTAGCAGGGTTGTTTAGGTTTCAGTCACCACCCCTTGTAGCTTTGTTCCGAGGGGGGGCAAGATGGGGGGGTCTGTCTGGCTGTCTGTCTGTCTGTCTGTCTGTCTCTCTCTCTTCTCTGATTCTCTCTCTCTCTCTCTCTCTCTCTCTCTCTCTCGCTCTCGCTCTCGCTCTCGCTCTCTCGCTCTCTCTCTCTCGCTCTCTCTGACAGAGTGATAGAGGACGGGTGAGGGAGGGGGTAGGTGCATTTGGGGTGGTCAACAGTGTGTGTTTATACACACCCCTCTTCTCATGAAGACAGGTTAGGGCCCTGCGACTAGCACTGCTGTTACACCGTCTGATCTACGCTAACATGTTAGCTCACTGCCTCTCCCCGTACGAGGCAGTGAAGGCAGCTGAGCAACTGGAAAAGAAGACACCAGAGCCAGAGGTACAGACCAACAGCTGGTCAGAGGCTGGGCTCCATGGGGAAGGTTCTTGGTTCCATCCCCAATGTCCTGTCTACCTGTAGGCCTCCTTGCAAGATGACCCCAGACCCCTTACTATATATCTATATCTCTATAACTATGTCTCTATGTCTCTCTCTATATATATGTAATTATAGATAGATAGATAGATAGATAGATAGATAGATAGATAGATAGATAGATAGATAGATAGATAGATAGATAGATAGATAGATAGATAGATAGATAGATAGATAGATAGACACAGATATATAGATTTATATACTGTATATATAGAGTACCTCCCCAGGCTCGTTACAGATCTCAAAGTTTTCACACATGGAATCTTTATTCCTCTGTATCTCAACCCTCTACTGTCCTACTGTGCGTTTGTGTGTGTGTACCTCAGACACACACACACACACACACACACACACACACACACACACACACACACACACACACACACACACACACACACACACACACACACACACACACACACACACACACACACCCTATGAAGAGGACTTTACGTTAAGGCCAAGCGGTAACTCATGACGCGTGGTCACGCCAGATTCTATCTATGTCCTTGATATTCCCCGGCTGGTTTCACCGTAGCAGCTGGTAGCATCACGTGGAGCTTGAGAACTTAATGTGAGCGTCTTGTTACGAGCGATGAGCGCCGCCATGCTAACCCTACACGTCCAGGCCAGTGGAGGACAACACTACCAGTAGCATAGCTGTCAGCGTAACTGTTTTTGAGAGGAATCATGATGATGTTGACAAAAAGAGGATCCATAATCTATAGGGGGTGTGTGTGTGTGTGTGTGTGTGTGTGTGTGTGTGTGTGTGTGTGTGTGTGTGTGTGTGTGTGTGTGTGTGTGTGTGTGTGTGTGTGTGTGTGTGTGTGTGCTGGTGAGTTAATGACACATAGTGGGGACCAGACAAGGTTGTTTGTCTTGCTCTTTTTTCACTCTTTCACTCTTGTGTATAACCACAAAGGAAACTGAAGAGGAAGTAGAGGATCTCTCTCTCTCTCACTCTCTCTCTCTCTCTCTTTCTGCCTCCCTCTCTCTCTAGCTATGATTCTGTATCTTTCTCTGTAGCTGTGAATCTGTACCTTTTCTCTATGAGTCTGTCCCTTTCTCTATACCTATGAGTCTGTACCTTTCTCTATAGCCATGAGTCTGTACCTTTCTCTATAGCCATGAGTCTGTACCTTTCTCTATAGCCATGAGTCTGTACCTTTCTCTATAGCCATGAGTCTACCTTTCTCTGTATCTAAGTATGTATCTGGTTGGGTCCTGCAAACTCTCTGTTTAGCAAAACTGGTTAGCCAGGTTGTTTTGATTTTTTGATGAGCTTCCAAGTGTGTGTTTGTGCATCCACCGGAAATGCCCTGAAGCTCAGAGAATTACACAATATGTGTAACGTTTTCTCTATATCCAGCTTCCCTGAGGTCAGAAACTACGCTAAATCAGTTCTCTCTCTCTCTCTCTCTCCCTCTCTCTCTCTTTCTCTCTCTCTCTAGAGAAGGACTACAGCAGCCTATGTGAGCGACAGCCAATAGGAAGACTTCTCTTCAGACAGTTCTGTGAGACGAGGGACGGACTGCGGCGCTGCATCGCCTTCTTGGACGCGGTGGTGAGGACTGGTTTACACTGAGCTCTGAGTCCTCTCTTTAAAGAGACGGTTTCTCTGTCTGAGCCAGCGGGAACGGTTGTAGTAATACAGACGTTCCATTTGGATGGACTAGAGCAGGCCTATTCAACTAGCGGCCCGTGGGCCAAATGCGGCCCCTCTTAATTTTTTTCTGGCCCACAAGAGGTTGCATGCAAAAAATAAATAAAATAAAAGAGAAACAGAGTTGCATGCAAATCAGGTTTCTGTGTATAGCCGGTGATACTAGCCAGTATCAGTACCCCACAATCAGGAACTGGCATCACTTATTCTGACAATGTTTGGCTCAACCGATACGTGTGAGTCTAGCTTTTCTCATGAATGCCATCAGAACAAGGGACCTATAAGAAGCTGCATGAGTGTCTCAGGATGAGCCAAACTAGGCAAACAAGGCAGTACAATCTTTCTCACTGACTCACTGGCTCAAAATATCTCATATGTACAGTAGTTCTGTTTTGTGATGATTCAAACAACATTGTTGAATTCTAAATACGTGTCCAAAATACGTGAGAACAAAATCTTTCATAATGATACGATTAAAAGTGAAGAAGGAAGGAATGCGTCTGACAAGTTTATTCCATGTAGTAGTAGGCCTACTATATATATTAAGTTAACACTACTTTAAGTACGATTTATTTGTAGCGATTCATTCATGTAGTGTTACTCTGTGTGGCCCATGAACCCCCAGTGGTTTTCCTTTTCGGCCCACTTGTTAAGGAGGTTGAATAGCCCTGGACTAGAGAGAGGTGTGTGGCTAGAGTAAATCTTTCTTTGGAAGATTGTGATTTGATATGAATTTAAATGATCTTTTAACTGTCAGAGATATGAATATAACCCATCTCTTAACTGTCAGAGACATAAAAATAAACTCTGTTTACTGTCATATATGAATATAGCGGTCTGGTTATTATCAGAGATATGAATATAAACTGATTTTACTCTTGAGGTAAGAGATACAATCAGAGACAAATATATACCAGAGAGAGAGAAACAGAGATAGAGACAGAGACTGAGATACAGAACAAGACCAAAAGAAAGAGAGAGAGATATATAGAGAAAGAGCCAAAGAGAGCGAAACAGGCAAAGCTGTAGCGACAGAGATATAGAAAAAGAGTGAGAGAGATAAGAGTCATGTATTGATCCAGGGGATGGTTGGATGATGGGTGGAGGAAGCCATTATGGAAGGATGAATGTGTGATGAATACTAATTACATGATCGATGGCTAAATGGGTGAAAGGATGGTGGGTGAATGAATGAATGACGTATAGTTGCATTAACGTGGGGCAGATGAATGGGATTACTGATGTGGGTTTCATGTGTTGGCGTCCTCTGTTCTTCATCTGTGATGTTTCCAACTCCATTAGTGGAGGAAGCTATTGATCCATACGGCCAAGAGACTTTAGTTCACTTATTCTATAATGGAGGACCTCATGTTTCACTCTTTCCCTCCACCACGTAGGATCTGGAAGTACGGCACGTTGTTTTACTGAAGTACAGGATTAGCCTGGCTATTGCCAGAACAAGCTCAATGGTAGATTGTACGTTGTTCTGGGGAAGCTGCTGTCATTTTCTTCAGCCCAAGAGGCGTGATCAACGGGCCTAGTTCAACTGACTCGATTGGCTGCTTGCCGTCGCTTCCCTGTCATCATTGTGTTCAACCAGCCAATAGTGCGCCAGGGGGGAAAAGCCAGCTTGGTGATTGGCTCCTGCAAAAACTTTTCGGAAGCAGAAAGAAATATATCACCCTTCTCCGGACCCTTGTTCAGGGCGGACTCAAACCGCCGGCAGAATGGGCGGGGCTACCCAGTCGAGTACAGGATATTATTACTCTAAATTAGGTGAATTACAATCAACTATTGCTTTAAAGGACCGGAAAGTACAGCATATTATTGTACGAAAGGAACTGAAAGTACAGTATATTATTATACTAAAGGACCCTGAGTACAGTATATAATATACTAAAGGACCTGGAAGTACAGTATATTATTATACTAAAGGACCTGGAAGTACAGTATACTAAAGGCCATTGAAGTTCAATATATAATATACAAAAGGACCTGGAAGTACAGTATATAAGGATCTGGAAGTACAGTATACTGTATAATATGACGTTTTCCTCCAGGCAGAGTATGAGGTCACTCCAGATGAGAAGAGGCAAGAATGCGGACAAAAACTCCTCGACCTCTTCTTCAAACCAACGGTAAGCAACACACTGCTAGCATGATATAGCATGTGGTATAGCAAACACGCTAACACACATGATACAGCATGTACTAGCACAGGTAGCACAACTATGTTATGATATGCTTTATTTAAGACGCTGTTAGCGTGATGCAACAGCAAAGAGCAAGCATGATAAATCATATTTAACACCCTGTAAGCATTGTATAGCAAGTATAGCATAGCTAGTGCACTACTAGCTGATATGGCATGTAGCATAGCTAATATTCTATTTGCATAATCTAAAATGCAGGGTCACATGCTATAAGAAATGACACAATTTTAAAGGAGACATTATGGTGTTTTCCCAACAAGTAAACATAGTAGGCCTATATTAGTTTTTTAAGAAGTTTAATGGAAATAGCTTTTAGGGGAAAAAAAAAAAAAGTCTTGCCTACCGCTATTCCCCTCTGTTTCAGTCCCTTCAGAATGCGCTGTTTCTGGTGTCTGTAGCTTTAATGCAAATGAGCTGCTGCCCATTGACCAATGAGCTGTCAGACTGAACCACAGAATGGAGGAGAAGGGATTGTTGCCGTTTTCGGACTCCCGGAGCTCTATATCTATATAATATGATATAATATAATAATAATATTATATAATATATAGATATTTATATAATATCATATCTAATATCACAGCCAAAAGCTATGTGCGATGTATGTATTATGAATCATAAAGACTGCGTCTCTGATACTTCCACAACAAGTAAAGACTCTGGTGGGGGCTTTCTCGGCACATGGTTGAAAAGAATTGGGGGGAAAGGAACTTTGGCCTTGACTCTCTGCAGTCGATATTGAACCGCGACATGGAGGAGAAAGGAGTTGTACTCCCGGAGCTGGAGTTGTCGGACTGCCGTCGAAGCTCCCCTGCCAGGCAAACTGACAAATTAGACATCGATTTGTTTACGGAGCATCCCTGCTACTGAAATGCGCCAACATCTACGCCCAGCGCTCGTCCGCTGGTCAACAAAATCTTAGCTCTGCTCTGATTGGAGGGGGGTAGGGAAGTGGGCAGTAATATTCACATGTGCCCCCTTCCTACGTAGGAGGGGGCTCCGAAACTAACTCGCTCGTTTGGTAACTATAGGCGGGGTACCTCTAGAAATGCATATCTTCAAAGTTTGTATGCGTGTGGCAGCACCAGAGACACAAAACAACACCCCACATCCCAGGAAGAGTGTTGTTTCATAATATGTCCCCTTTAACATGTGTGTGTGTGTGTGTGTGTGTGTGTGTGTGTGTGTGTGTGTGTGTGTGTGTGTGTGTGTGTGTGTGTGTGTGTGTGTGTGTGTGTGTGTGTGTGTGTGGTGTGTGTGTGTGTGTGTGTGTGTGTGTGTGTGTGTGTGTGTGTGTGTGTGTGTGTGTGTGTGTGTGTGTAGTCTAGTCATTACATGCAGGAGCTGGAAGCGGAGATGATGGGTCAGTGTGTTGACAGACTGAAGGAGGAGGAGAAGGAGGTGTCCAAGGAGCTATTCAAACACTCTACCAAGTAGGATCTCTGTCTGTCTGTCTGTCTGTCTGTCTGTCTGTCTGTCTGTCTGTCTGTCTGTCTGTCTGTCTGTCTGTCTGTCTGTCTGTCTGTCTGTCTGTCTGTCTGTCTGTCTGTCTGTCTGTCTGTCTGTCTGTCTGTCTGTCTGTCTGTCTGTCTGTCTGTCTGTCTGTCTGTCTGTCTGTCTCTCTGTAGTCCCAGGGACTACAGGCGGAAATTAGTAATTATTGCTATAACCTGGCGCAATACATTTTTTCTTGTTTTACGAGATTAATGTTGTTGTTTTTTTGTGCATTGTCCCTGTTTTAAATAAATAAATTCCTATCCTATCCTATCCCCTATCTCTCTTTCTGTCTGTCTGTCTGTCTGTCTGTCTGTCTGTCTGTCTGTCTGTCTGTCTGTCTGTCTGTCTGTCTGTCTGTCTGTCTGTCTGTCTGTCTGTCTGTCTGTCTGTCTGTCTGTCTGTCTGTCTGTCTGTCTGTCTGTCTGTCTGTCTGTCTGTCTGTCTGTCTGTCTGTCTGTCTGTCTCTCTGGCTGTCTGTCTCTGGCTCTCTCTCTCTCTCCCTCCCTTCAATGAGTGAGGCTGAGAAAAGTCTGCATGGGTCTGACAGCCAGCCAATCACCATGCAGTTAATAAAATCAGGAAGTGGATTTGAAAAGAGGAACTTGTGGAAACATGACTTGAGGTTCAGATCCTTTGTGGGGACGTCTCCACACGACAAGAAATGATCTTTACTATACTGATTAGTACTACTCTACTACTATACTATAGCACTTTGGTATTACAGTACAGCACACAGCTATACTGTGATACTGTAATATAGTATGACTACTTTGGTATTGTGTATTGTGGTATGACAGTACAATCATGCGCTGTGTTACTGATGCATTCCTTTGACACTTTTCTGTTACCAAACTATGAATGATATACACATACTACATACAATAATAAAGATCAGTAACACAATCCGAGTATGGATGCAGTGTGATATCCTGTAAGTCCTATCTGGTTCCATTTAAACCCTGCAGTGAATCGTGAGATGACCTCATGTTGTCATTCAGCCATTCAGCCATTCACTCCATGAAGTCTGCACTGGGAAACTGAAGCTGATGTTTCCCCAGGTTGGTCCACGAGTACCTCAGCATGGCTCCCTTCTCAGACTACCTGGACAGCATGCACTTCAACCGCTTCCTCCAGTGGAAGTGGTTAGAGAGGTAGGACCCTTAACCCTGACCCTTATCTTATGCTAGGGTGAGTGCTGGACCACATCTCACAAGCGTGCGTCTCAACCCAACAGACAGCCGGTAACCAAGGGTACCTTTCGTCAGTACCGAGTCCTGGGCAAAGGAGGCTTTGGCGAGGTTAGACATCAACTGTTCTATATTGTTCTATACTGTTCCCTAAGCAGGGTCTCAGCTTCTAGTTCTATACTGTTCCCTAAGCAGGGTCTCAGCTTCTACTTCTATACTGTTCCCTAAGCAGGGTCTCAGCTTCTAGTTCTATACTGTTCCCCTAGCAGGTTCTCAGCTTCTAGTTCTATACTGTTCCCTAAGCAGGGTCTCAGCTTCTAGTTCTATACTGTTCGATAAGCAGGTTCTCAGCTTCTAGTTCTACTATTGTTCCTCAACCTACAGCCGGCTATCAGCTTCCATTTCTATTTTGTTCCCCTAGCAGGTTCTTAGCTTCTAGTTCCATACTGTTCCTCAACCACCAGCAGGTTCTCAGCTTCTAGTTCTATACTGTTCCTCAACCACCAGTAACTTTTGCTATTGGGTAAATCAACTCCTGCGGTGAGCAGCCGGCCAGCAGCAGCCTGTGACCAGCTGATTATCAAGTAGACGCAACCTTAAGTGAATTAGGTCCGACCTTTGGAAGCTTAACTATTGGTTCTTCGTCCTTGTTTGGTTATGCAGCGGGGTACTGATGCACGAGTGAATGTCCCCCAGGTGTGTGCGTGCCAGGTGCGGGCCACCGGGAAGATGTACGCGTGTAAGAAGCTGGAGAAGAAGAGGATTAAAAAGAGGAAGGGCGAGTCCATGGCGCTGAACGAGAAGACCATCCTGGAGAAGGTTAACAGCCGCTTTGTGGTGAGCCCC
>OLKM01000241.1:82500-100674 GCA_900291075.1 Melanogrammus aeglefinus
ATCTTCTAAATGTTACGGGCACGCTGGATGGTCACCAACCCTATGCCATGTTTTCTACCGTATTTTATAGTTTACATTGTGTAGCTACATTCCCACTGTCCCGTACAGCATCTTCGTATTCTGTATTTAATCCCTGATCACCTTTCCCTCTGTCTCCCTCTGCAGGGGTGCTGTGGTAACTGCAGCGACAGCGACGAGGAGCCGACCAGGCTGTAACAGACACAGGACAGACGGATAGATGGACGAGTGAAGGGACAGATGGACGGAGAGAGAGGAGAGGCAGAAGAGACTCCTTTCTACCCAACTCAGGATGTGGACTTGTTTACAACTTTTGTACATTTGTATTTTTAGGATGTATGTGAACAGATATGTCTCAGGATGTGTATTTTGTAGGCATAATTAAGTATGTTTATTTAAAATGTGAGAACGAGGCTGGCACTGTGTCTGTGTGTTTGAACCCAGGAGAGAGACACACACACACACACACACACACACACACACACACACACACACACACACACACACACACACACACACACACACACACACACACACACACACACACACACACACGTCAGTGTGGTGAACAAAGTGCCTTGCTCGGCGGCTTCAAGGCAGAGGACTCCTTGCTTATCTGATATTACCCAGCATGCCCTGTGCTAGGGATAGATGTAAAACAAAGTATAGCGTATGACGTCTTGGGACCAATCACGCCTGCCCAGGTGCCTTTGATGTCTTAAAAGGTTTCCACACAGACGGCATGGAACTGTCTGTCTGCGCTCCATCACCGAGAGGCGATGTGTCCGGAGGTGTCTGTCCGTCCGTCCGTCTGTCTGTCTGCTCTGCCTCCCTCTGAGGTGGTTCTCCACAAGGGAACCACGGCTCCATTCCAATGGTCAAAAAGTGACTTCCTGACTTCCTGATGTGAAGTGGAAGTCGTGAAACTACAACGTTGTGAAGACGGACTACCGACAGCCCGTCTGTGATACTTCTCACCGTGTGGTTTAACGCAGTCTGTCTTACAGGGACGACCTGGTGAAAGATATACAAACCCTTTCAGAGGCTCCCAGACACAAGAGTGAATCTAGTGGGTTGTCCCATTGGGAGTGGTTGCCCGCACCCACATTGACTGTCCCCATTCGACCGCAGCCTGTCTCCCAAGTTGGAGAACGAGCAGACATAAATTGGTGCATCCCTCGTGTTACTGAACTCTGAACTCCAGAAAGGACTAGCGAGTAGATTCATAATGTGTGTTGTTTTGTTCGCTGCTGCTCTTGTTAAGATTTGAGACTTGTGAAGGAGAATCAATGAAATGGGAGCAGAAAGCAAGATTTAATAAATCAGTGGTGGCCCCCACCTCATTTCCCCACCTTCACACTGTTCACACGTGGGACTGACCGGATGGATGGATTTAATTTTCATTTGTTATTTAACCAATCAGGGAAGAGGAGCCCTTTAAACATTTAGACGTAAAGAACTCAGTGGAATGCTGAACAGCACCTCCTAGTGGACAACTTTGAACATTTAGACACAGAGAACATAGTGGAGTACTGACCAGCGCCTTCTCGTGGACAGCTTCGAACTCAGTGGAGTACTGAACAATAACGCTTGCGCAGCCGTAGAGTCGCACAAAGCTGGAGAACATTGAGTATTATGGCTTGGATGATGTCATGAAATCACTCGCTCACAAACACACACAGAAAACAGAGACTACCAGGTACCTTCACCTACACCACATGAAATATCTTGTTTGACCAGGTGCAGCAGTGGTGTGTGAGTTTCTTCTAAAATGTTCCTTCTGACATCGGTAAGTAGGCCCCTCAAACTCACTGTGTGAGTTAGAGGGTTGACAAGTGTTTGCAATGTTGGGACGCAGTCTTTAACCAAACTTCCTGTCAGAGGTCATCACACCTGCAGTCTTTTACACAACGTCCTGTCAGAGTTCCTCACACCTGCAGTATTCAACTTCCTGTCCGAACTGCGGGCTCGCAGGTTGATGCTGTCATCATATATATACTGTATATAGGACAGCATCACATGCTGCGTTACCATAACAACCCTTCAACAATGCGGCGATGATGTCAGCAGATGGACAAACATCTGTGCTTGCAAACAGAGAGAGCAAGACAGACAAAGAGAAGGACAGAGACTGACGCAGAAAAAGACAGAGACTGACGCAGAGAATGACAGAGACAGAGAAAGAGAAAGACAGACAGCCAGAATGTTATTTGTTATTTATGTTGTATCTTATTTTAGTTTTGTACTTTACCAATGTCAATGTACCTTTTCCATAGCAAAAAAAAACTTTAATCTAGAGAGACAGAGAGGTGTTTTAATCTATTAATCCAGAATATGCAAATGTCTGTTTTTGCAAGGTAAATGTATGTTTATCATAATAGCAGAGAGAGGGGGATAGAGAGAGAGAGGGGGGGAGAGAGGGACAAAGCAGGAGAGAGAGAGAAAGAGAGAGAGTCATAGAAGGAGAGAGAGAGGGGGGGAGAGAGGGACAGAGCAGGAGAGAGAGAGAGAGAGAGAGAGTCATAGAGGGAGAGAGAGGGGGGGAGAGAGGGACAGAGCAGGAGAGAGAGAGAAAGAGAGAGAGTCATAGAAGGAGAGAGAGAGGGGGGGAGAGAGGGACAGAGCAGGAGAGAGAGAGAGAGAGAGAGAGTCATAGAGGGAGAGAGAGGGGGGGAGAGAGGGACAGAGCAGGAGAGAGAGAGAGAGAGAGTCATAGAGGGAGAGAGAGGGGGGGAGAGAGGGACAGAGCAGGAGAGAGAGAGACATAGAGGGAGAGAAAGAGAGAAGGACAAAGCAGGGGAGAGAGAGACGGGAGAAAGACAGAGAGGGAGAGGTAGAGAGAGACAGTCAAGAGACGGATAGACAGACAGAGAAAGACAGACAAAGGGAGGAAGAGACACACAGAGAGAGAGGGAGAGACAGACAGACAGACAGACAGACAGACAGACAGACAGACAGACAGACAGACAGACAGACAGAGAGAGACTGAAGGAGAGCTGAAGAGAGTTGAAAGAATAAGGAGAGGGAGAAGTCACTGTGTCCTTGAAGTGAAAACATGAATACAATGAACTCCTGTGTGTGTGTGTGTGTGTGTGTGTGTGTGTGTGTGTGTGTGTGTGTGTGTGTGTGTGTGTGTGTGTGTGTGTGTGTGTGTGTGTGTGTGTGTGTGTGTGTGTGTGTGTGTGTGTGTGTGTGTGTGTGTGTGTGTGAAAAGTATTACGTCACAGATTAGTCATGTGACATATGTCTCTCTCGCCCGCCCACGAACGGTGAGCGGTGACCTCAAACAAACTTTCAGACTTTCTTGCAGTCATACACACCGTGTGCTTACACTTACACTCTTACACACACACACACACACACACACACAATCACAAACACACACACACAAACACACACACATTCTCACATTTGGGTTCCCTGACTTCTACTCTCACAATGAAGCCGTTATTCTACGTTTCCTGAGTCAAAAATACTACTTCCTGTGTCATCACCAGCACTTCCTGTAACAGTGACTCATACATCACACTTCAGCCCCTCAGCTCAGTATTACAAGCCTTCTCTGTTCCCCAAGTTACAAGTCATCTCTTTTATCTACCATGACCTCCTTTACTGTCACCTCCTTAACTGTCTCAGGGAGGAGGTCTCTGAAGGTCCAGGGAGGGAGGGAGGGAGGGAGGAGGTGTCTGAAAGAGGGAGGGAGGGAGGGAGGAAGGGAGGGAGGGGAGGGAGGGTGGAGGTGGGACATAAGGCAGCTTTGAGGCTCAGGGGAATGCTTTGTAGAATCGTCTACACTAGTTGGGCATGAAGAAACACACACAAACTGTACACTAAGCCTATGTTTAGTATGTGTGTGACAGACACACAATAAAACAACGTTTCGGACGGCGCTGGGCGCTGTGAAATACGGAGCAGGACTCTGTGTGTCCTGCTGTCAGCATCGTACATCAGCCCATTCTGGGCCCAGACCCAGACCTCTGGCAGACAGACAGGGAGACGGCAGGGCTGTCTGTTCAGGGTGATCATTCATACAGACAGGGAATGCAGAGAGAGACAGAGACAGAGAGAGAGACACACAGAGAGGCAGAGACACACACACACAGAGAGAGAGAGAGAGAGAGAGAGAGAGAGAGAGAGAGAGAGAGAGAGAGAGAGAGAGAGAGAGAGAGAGAAGAAGAGAGAGAGAGAGAGAGAGAGAGAGAGAGAGAGAGAGAGAGAGAGCCAGGCAGAGAGCCAGGCAGAGAGAGTCAGAGAGAGACATACAGAGACAGAGAGAGAGACACAGATAGAAAGAGACAGAGAGACAGAGAGAAAGAGAGACGGAGAAACAGATAGAGAGAGACAGGGAGAGAGACAGAGCAAGAGAGACAGAGGGTCAGTCGGACCTCTTAAAACCAGCCCATCCACTGTTTTCAGAATGGTTGTCATAGGGACGCAACCAAGATACAGCCCCATGTTCAACTCTGTGTGGTACTTGAGTTAACTCGGTGGGAGAGTAGGGAGGAGGCTGAAGGTAGGAAGGTAGGAAGGTAGGAAGGAAGGAAGGAAGGAAGTTAAACCTGGCTAGGTGGATGGCTACCCTAGGATGGATAGATAGGATGGGTCTGAGGTAAACGGGCATAGGTAGGAGGGGGGTAGGTAAACAAAGAAATGAAGTGTAGGCCGCGTAACTGACACCCTGTCCTCTATGAGGTCAGCTTCGACTCATCCTTGGGAAACCCCACTCTGCGTTTGATTAGTATTCTGTCCAGCCCAGCGACGCCAGGGAGCCATGGGAGGGGACGGGTTGCCAGGTTACCAGGGAGGATGGGGGAGTGGCCAGGTTGCCAAGGTGAACCCAACATTTGTCCAAACGGTGTTCACAGCACGACGCGCGGCTCGTGACCGAAACAGAGAAGAAAGAGCAGCGCCGTGTCGTGACAGAGCGCGCCTGGCTGGATAGGAACAATATCGAGAATGAATATAGAGCTACCTAATGCTGGATATAAACAATACGCATATATAGAATAATACAAACCGACATACTGCTGGATATGAACAAGAGATACAAAGAATACACCGGAGACAACAGCATCAAGCGCTCATCTGGGATTCTGATCTCTGCTCGCCAAAACAGCTGCAGGTACGTTTCCTTCGTGATGTGAGACCGTACAGTGTTTACAATGACGTGGTTTTCCGTGGGGTTTGATCAGACGTCCGAGTTAAGTGATTGACGGGTTCCTAGGGTCTCCATCGCCACTGGGACAACACGCGTCTCAGCAGCGCCTCCCCTCCACGAGCTGAGGCGCGCTCTGCCTCCACGAGCTGAGACGCGTTCTGCCTTCCCTTCACGAGCTGAGAAGCGCTCTGCACGCCCGCTCCAAACACTGGATAATTTTTACTCAACTGTATCCCACATCTGTCTCTACATTCACTCAAACTCACTTTTAAAGCGCATTGAGGAATGGAGGAATGATAGAGGAGAAAGAGTTGATCACGGCATTCAAAGATAGCCTGGCTAAAGCTGGACGCGGTTGTAGTTGGGGAGTAATAGAACGATTATTTTAACAGATGTCAAATGTTCAATAGTGGTCCATCGTCTCTTGATTCGAGTGGAGATGTAAGTTTGGCTTTGAGTTTTTTGTTCTGCTTTGTGACCGTCATGAGTGCGTAATATCATGGTTATTTTTTTTGCGTCGATATGAAGTAGTAGCTACTTTGCCTGGTTCCAACTAGGCAAACCTGAAGCAGCTTCACATTTCTTCGCCCAAACTCCACTACGTTTCACTCGGTTCACTACGTCAACACTGTCCGCCTTTTCCTATCCTCCCCCCCTCCCCCGCCACTAGAGGGCGCCCCTCTCCCTGTAACATTCCTAACACGAGGTCAAAAGGACCGGCTCCATGACCTCTCCTGATCGCCACCCTGCTCTTGGGAGACAGAATACCCGAAGCCCTCCCTCCAACTTCAGCTGTTGTTGAGGGTCACCTCTCCTCAAACAGCTTCAGTCATCACTAAATAAATTTAGTTTATGTTCTTCAAGAGAATAGGAAAAATGGCATCAGCTGGATTTATCTTCTGGTTGTGACCAAGCTTTTTCTGGCAGGCGTTGCAGAATGAAATTACACCATTGCAGTGGATTTTTGGACCGCTGCCATCGTGGGCCATAACCGCTTCGTTGTCTTATCCTTAATCCCTTAATCGTCATATCATTGACCATATCATCGTCTGATCCTTAACTCTGTCATTGTCTGATCATAAACTCAATCATCGTGTGATCATTAACCCTGTCATCGTCTGAGCATTAACCCCGTCGTTGGCTGATCACCAACCCTGTCATCATCAGATCGTTAACCCCGTCATCAGCAGATCATCAACCCTGTCAACATCAGCTCATCAACCCTGTCATCGTCTGATCATTAACCCCATCGTTGGCTGATCAGATCATCAACCCTGTCATCGTCTGAACACTTACCCTGTCAACGTCAGATCGTTAACCCTGTCATCGTCTGAGCACTCACCCTGTCATCGTCTGATCATGCACCACAGGGTGAAGCCTCCGTGCGCCCCTCCCTCCTGAACGCGGTGTGGCCGACATGGGGATGTCGCGTGGCACCTCTACCTTCCTGGCGTGCTTCACAGGGTTCTGGCTGCTCTGGGCGGTGGTGGCGGTGCTGTGCTGCCTCTGTGGCGCCCTGCGTCGCCGGCTCAAGAGCCGCCAGGAGCAGAGGTTGAGGGAGCAGTGTCTCAGGACCATGGAGACGGAGCCCACCGAGTGTCCTCCCCCGCTGCCCGCCTTCTGTCCCCCGCTGTGCCTCTCCTCGCCCAGCCACGGCCCCCTGACGCTACCGGAGGCCCACTGGGTCACCTTGCCAGGTACTGGATTGGTCAGCCTTCAACCTTATCACTGCACCTGCAAGCTAACCACTGCTAGTGGACCACTGCAACCCGACCACTGCTTCTGTTACCTGACCACTGCACCTGACCAGGTTTTGTCTGAAAAGGAAAGATAAGGAGAGGCCAGTGAGCAGTATGTCTTCTCTTGACCATTGACCCTCTTGGTTGCAGAGCTTGCCTACCGAATTTGCACGTTCCAGATTAAAAATGACCAGAATACTTATTAACACTAGTTCTGAATGCGAAGGATGTTACTTTTGCATTGAAAATGACTGGATGATGAATTTCTCTCGACAGATTCAGACCGGAACCCCCCCTGCTATGAAGAGGCAGTGTTGATGGATGATCCCCCCCCATCTTACAACGAGGTATTGGCGGACCCCCTAAATGGCAGGGCCGTCTTCCTGAAGCCCCCCCAGCAACAAGCTCCACACCTTTCCCCCTGGAAACTCCAGGGGCGGGACCCCGAGTTGGCTCTGCAGTCGGGCTCCAGCAAACCTCCGGCACCGAGCGCTGAACATGGCTACTGCTCTCTGATCCAGCTGCCGTCAGCCCGGCACTGGGACGGACTGGGCCAGCTCCTGTCCAACATGGACCACAGAGGCATGCTGCCGGAGACCAGGACTCAGTCTGAGTTCTTGGGCTTCAGCAGGGTGATCGGGATGCCAGGCTTCCAGGAGCTCCATGAGGTTCGGGAGGGGGATGGACTGGACTCTGGCTGTGGCCTCCGCAGGGTGTACCCCATGCTGGGCAGGAGTACAGCTGTTTGAGGGGCTCCCTCATGATAGATATAACAGGCTGTGGCCTCCGCAGGGGGTATCCTTATGCTGTGAATGAGTACAGCTGTTTGAGGGGCTCCACCCGCACAGATATAACAGGAAGTCCACAGTCTCTGTTGAGAACTCAGTTCCATCCTGACAGGCTCTGGTCATTGGGTTCTGATCCCCCTCCAGGGTCAGACAGGTATCTCTTGAGCTGAGGACGTTTGCTCCAGCCCCCTGAGGGAATGCCTGTTCCTGGTCATCAGACCACGTCTTCATCTGTATACTTTGTCAACTTGCGATGATGTGGTATACAGGTCACAGTGCTATCCGGATTTGCTTGTACTGTATTAAGGGATAAGTATCAGCAGCCTTCACCAGACTGTTGGGCTTTTTCACAAGGGATGGATTTTCTGAACTCACTGACAAACTCCCTTGGACCTGCCTTCCAGCCACCCAGATAAGGATGAAAATGGAGGTTTTTATTTTCTTACGAACCCGTTTAACAATTCAATAAAAAAACAATGTGTACAAACTAAGCGATCCATTTAACTCATTTAAAAGGGACTGCAGCTTCGTCTGGCCTCAACACCAGCCTCCTGCCGTAGTGCCATGTGGGATCTCAAGCTGGTCCTCATAGTGCTTATGTTCTGGTGAAGAGAGGAGCTGTCAGCCATCACCGCCTCGGAGTGGGTTGGCCCAGATGGTCGGACAGACCTGATAGGCCAGACCAGTACACGATGAGGGTTTTCTCTGAAGATCGTGGAGCTGTTGTGAATTTTGTAATTAAAAGTGGAACCATGTTACTGTCACGTCTTGATGTCCGTGCTTCATGGGTGAGGACATAGACTAGGATTTAATGCAGAGGTAAATAACGACCTCAGTAACATTTATGATTTATCTGCTACACACCAACGACAATTAATCATTCAGTTATTCATCTCTAAGATTTCTGTTCCGTCCGCTTTGGTGAAACCTTTGGCGATGAGCGGTCAGTTTTCCCAGAGCATCGTGACCAAAGCTCTATCTCACGTAACAACTGGACTTAGGTATTTAACTCGACTCGTCTTTCTGTAGGCTACGTCTGCGCAACCAAAAAAGGTTGTTCTTATCATCTAAACTGCACTAGTGGGGATTTGAACTGGGTAACTTTCAAATCAGCCTTTAGAATACAGCGCACGTCTCCTTCCTTCCTCACCAATCACACTGCAGGGGGCGGGGATCTGTTGCTATGGAGACCCACCGCTCAGCCGCCGGGACGCAGGATCGATGATTGATTGATTGATTTTTTGATTGACACGGACATCGACCGATAATCCACACGAGAGACGAGACGACACCTGTTTTGTTTTTTTTCTAACGTCTTTTATTAACGTACATCAGCGAATCAAAACATCGTGTGCTTGTTTGAAAGAGAGCGGGCGGCAGACAGACAGAAAGGAAGTCATTAGAAAAGACTGATAGAAAAGAGCACGACGCGTAATGGCCGGCTCAGACTACACGATTCTCAGACATCCCTCCACGATTTAACATGTCACACTATACGATCCCAGAGCCAGGAAATCGGGCGTTGTCTTCTCGGAAGACTGGCCACACTACACGATTCTAGGGTGCGATGCTCTTTACTTTGTATCATTCACGTTTACAAGATATTTTGAAAATCAAAGGTTTAGAACTGACATAAATGTTTTTTACATTTTTGTCATAAAGGTTCCAGTAGTTTTTATATCTGCTCAATGCAGCAACTCCTGACAGTAGTTGCGTTGCGAGTGACATGATCGATGTAAATATAGCCTACTGCCGCATTTCAACCAAAGTTGTCTCCATTATGTTGTTTCATTTTCTCTCGTTTTCTTCATTAGCATTCTTCTTCTTGCTATTGATCGCATTCATTTTTTGTAGTAGTTATGCGTTTCCATCAGCTGTTTAGATGCGCATCTAGATGTATCGCATCGGAAAATGATGATGGAAACGCCGTGATTCGCATTAAAATCCCCTGATTCGCACAAAATGAAATACGCTCGCTATGGCCGGGTTTTGGTTGATTCGAATGGGATGGAAACAGCTGTATGCGAATCAAGTGTGACGTAGCGCACTTTCACCCCGACTAGAGCACTGGAAAAGTCTTTTACAGTGCTCTAACCCCGACTGCTTCGACGGAACGACGGAATGTTTACAGGCTGGTTGCCATGCCAACCCACGGAAAATCTCGCGTGACTTAGAAAACTCGCGCGAATTTGTAGTTTTCACCGAAGTCCGTTCTTTTGATGGAAAACACACATGATTCGAATATCTTTTAATGCGCATTGCCCAGTAATGCGAATCACTTTGGATGGAAACATGGCTACTGTGTAGGCCTACACTGCGTAGTGCAGTGAAGTCAGCTGGTACACACTGAGCTCCAGCTGTTCGTAGGGTTCCCTCACGCAACTGGGGGGCGTGGTTCCCTCATGATGGCCTACGTCATGCGATTCCCCAAAAAAATTCTGACATGCCAAACTTTTCGTCGTGGGGCTTTTGAACGTCGCAGACGAAAACATTGCAGATCGCAAGCATGTCACATTACAAGACCTCGTCTCGTCGCCGACCGGTCAAAATCGTGTACGATTCGCAAATTTGTCTGCGACGAAAGAATCGGGGCAAAATCGGGCTGAAATCGTGTAGTCTGAGCCGGCCATAAGAGAGCGAGAGAGAGAGAGAGAGAGAGCATAAATAGAGAGGAGTAGAGGTATGGGGCTCTGTTGTTGTTCTAGTAGTAGTAGAAGTGGTAGTAGTAGGTGTAGTACTGTTATGCTCATTTAAAGTCGCATGTGTGAGGGTCTGAGTTCACACAAGGCGACTATAAATGAGGTTTAGAGTGTTGGTGTGTGTGTGTGTGTGTGTGTGTGTGTGTGTGTTTAACAGGTGGCAGATGGTGGAGGAAAGGGGGGGGGGGTCTCAGACAGAAGTAATCTCCCATAGCAACCAGGTAGCCGTTGGTTACCACGGAGGAGGCCTATGGCCGTAGGCTACGCACCCAGCCTCTGGTCTAGCTAGCAGATTAAATATTAAAATATAGGTTCCATTATATCCCTACTTCTAGACTTTGTACAGTAGATTACGAGGAGATGACTGGATGAACACAGAGCAGCAGGAAGTCTAGCAGGAAGCACGCACTAGGTGTTCCCTCTAGACTTGTCCCCAAAACAAATGACCAGACCTTTCGGTCCTCTCTGCTGTGTTCCAGGTAGTAGGAATCATAAGATAATAAGAATAATACTTACATTTACAACGGTTAATAAAGCAGCCCATCAAAGCTATTTACATTTTTCATTGGATTCTATTCGCATTGTTGTTGATTCTTTTTAGGGGGGGGGGGGGGGGGTTATTGCTTTCGTGGCCCAGGTGAGTCTGATCAGAACGTCTGGATCTCCAGAGGGGTGGTTCCGGAGCGCAGGCAAAGCCTTGTGCCTACTACCTGCCTGGGGTCAGGGGTCAGTAATAGAATGGGTCTGAGACAACAGGGTGCAGACCAGCTTGGGACCTGGGTCCTGGGGGGGGGGGGCTGTTGGGATAGAGAACCCTGCCTTCTGTCGTTGTTCTTCTTTCAGCTCCGGTTCTGCACTTTAGTCTAAGCAGCCAGCCAGAGGAAAAGGCGGGAACTAACCGTCCACACCGGGTAAACACACCTTCACTACAACCTGGGGAGGACCTAGATGAAGCCTACGATAACGACCACATGACGAGCCCTCGGTGATGCGACGCAGCGTCCGTTATTGGCAGGAGCTGCGCCACCGTCTCCGAACTCTAGACCTCACAGAAGGGAAAGTGCTACAAGGCGTTAGCTGCAATGCTACGTCGCTACTGTATGAAATACTAACAGTACTGTCGCTAAGAAGAGGAAATTAAAGGAGTCAGTGAAGACCGGAGGTGGCCTTGTGGGACCTTCTGATCTCGGAGGTCGATCCCGTTGGAACCATCATTCAGAACCCTAGGAGTAGAGGATCAATCAGCCCTTGGAGATTTATTGGAATGCTGATCAGAAACTGATCAGGATGGTTTCAACGGGTCAGTACCGAGGCAGAAGTATAGTGGGATACTAGTAGGACTATAGTCGAATACTAGTAGAACTATAGTCGAATACTAGTAGAACTATAGTCAAATACTAGTTGTACTAATAGTCAAATACTAGTAGAACTATAGTCGAATACTGTCAATACTACGACTATAGGCAAATAGTACAGCAGCTGACATCTAGTGAGGAACGTGTCAACATACGATTAGATTTCGGTGGAAGATTTGGCTCGGCAGAATAGGATTTCAGTTGTCGTGATTCGTTCTACGAGTCATTCTTTTTCATAAATGAACACTAGAAAGGACAGATTCCTCAAGGCACTCTTTAAATAAATTCTTTAAAGACTGTTTCAATACCTTAAGATACACGCTGGTCTACCAGAAAGAAAAACCTCAGCTCCAGCTCCACCAATCAGAGACAAAGCCCCTCCAGCTCCACCAATCAGAGACGAAGCCACTCCAGCTATCAACAGCTGCACCAATGAGAGAGCCCTATTGCCCAAATAAGGAGGCGGAGCTATGAGTTCCCAGCTGGCCAGCCTCAGTGCCCTTACTGTATATTTATTAATATGGGTATTATTGCATTTCACACAGAACACCACAAAATAACACAAGAGATCCATCGGTTGGAGCGCTCGTCCCGACAGGAAGTTAAGTGTACAAGACTCCGCTGCTCCTTCCTGTGACCTCCTGGGGTGACAGGATGCGCTTCTTTTAACAAATCGGCATGAACTCGGTAAGTATGCCGGACAAACATACGAGGCCTCCCGCTGGGCTGGGAGGAGCTGAAGCATCAAGCGAACACTGCAGGCAAGCACTTCAGCCTCACAGGCCTAGCGTTGGTTTGTTTCATCCCCCGGTCGGGTGGAGGTGGGTGGAGTTCAGACAAAAGGTCACGTGCTAGCACAACGACCAACTGAATCGACCAGTTACGTCAAACCACTCCAGTAGAGGGGTTCCCCAACACCGGACATTACACTGACCTGGTTTGAGATGTATAGAATGTAAAGGAAGTCTTAGTTTGAAGCCCTACCACCACGACCACCACTTCAGTCCTCTCCTTATCCTCTCTCCCTCGCTCTTTCTGACGCTAACGCCTGACATGTTTTAAAAGTAACTCAACATGTCGACATGTTAGTAGTAACGAGTTAGTAACGTGTGAGTGGGGATCGACAGCTAGTATCTATTCTGTCTCTGTAGCAACAGACAGGAAAAGGAAATAGAGGAATTGGGTTTCAAAATAAAAGCGTACATGAACAAGACAGATGGAAGCAGCTAACAGCATCCTAATTTAATAGAGAAAGAATGCTGTTGAGGCAGAGAGCTAGCTTGCCAGACCTACAGTTAGCTGGAGCTACTGCTAGCTAGTTCTAAAAAGTGAGAGCTACTGTATGGGGCTGGGCTAACCAGAGATACAGCTAAACCTACTGTATGAAGCCATATATAAGTTTAAGCTTAAGCTACTGTATGGTTCAGCAAGCTCAGCTATAGCTGGCTGTGGCTCTGGCTAGCCCTGGCCAGGGCTAGTTCATCAAAATACAGTAGCTCTAGCTGACTATCGCTCTTGATAGCTCAGCTCCATAGCGTAGCTCTAGCTAGCTTAGCTCCATAGCGTAGCACTCACACACTTCAATAAGGATTCCCAGCTTCCAGCTCATATATCTGCAGCAACACATTCAAAACAATAAATAAAAATAACAAATGCAGAAAAATAGAAAACAGAAATGATCAAATAAATCAAGATTTCTTAAAACCCATATTTCCTTAAACAGAAACTCCAAACCTTTCCAGGGGGCTAATGTTAGTTTCTTTCTAGGGTATTACACAGAGGAGGATGCAAGACTTATTACTTTTTGTGTTTGGTAAAAAAAAAAAAAACAGTTTCCTAACGATGCACTTGTTCCTCTTCCTGGTCTGGCCGCAGCCCCTGATTGGTCGGCTAGTCGTCATCTTCATCCACAGGATCGGTGTCCCTGCAACATATAGCCTCCAGTAGAACTGAGAAACACGCACATACACACACACACACACACACACACACACACACACACACACACACACACACACACACACACACACACACACACACACACACACACACACACACACACACACACACACACACACACACACACACACACACACACACACACACACACAAATACATAAAAACACACATATTCACATTATTTTTATTATTACAAAATAATAAACAAAAAAATAGTATGATGTATTGTAATACTAATGTTGTACTCATTTAGTAAATATATTGTCCCATAAAACATATTATATCTAACATATTGTAACGTGTACATGTCCTATACATGATAATATATATTTGATTTTAATCAGAAAATGGAGTTCACCTGGTGGCTTGTTATAGAACACGGGCGTCGGCTTAGCTGTGGTGTCCTCCGATTGGCCGAATTCGTCTTCCTGTGATTGGCTGAAGTAGCCCTCACTCGCCTGTACAGACAGACAAGAGGGAGGAGGTTATAAAAATCTTTAATCCTCTCAAAGTTCATCCTGTTTATTTATATGTTCAGTCTTCATCTTTATTGCTAAATATGCATACACTTCTTCAAACCTAAACATTCTTTCTGCCTTGTTCTCCTATTGCTTTGAGAGCCAAGTCAATAACGTTCCTTTAATCATTAAATGAGTAATACCATCTCCGTCCTACAGGGGGTACTAAAGGAGCACCTTTGAATGTTATAAAGAATGGATTCAGGCAAGATGGAGTCCTCCGAACCAATCAGGGGAGAGATGCTCTGATTGGTTAGAAATGAGCCTGGAGTGGTCTAACATCCAAACGGTCTCAAACAGATTTGAGTCAAGCAGTGCCCATGAGCAGTATTAATAAGAAGCACTAATTAGTGGTATTATTTAATAGCATTAATTATTGGTGTTAATTAGCAGCATTAATGCGTAGTATTAGTAGCATTATTAGTAGTAGTCATTAGTTCATTCATAATATTTTCTCATGCCTTATCCCTCACCTGGTTTCCCTCCTTCAGCGCTGTCTCCCCATTGGTCAACACCCGCTTTCCGTCCTCCCCCTCAGGCCCCTCCCCCGCCGCGTGCTGCAGTGCATGCTGGTAGCTGAGGGTCATGTGATCAATCCCCGCCACGTCCACCAGGCTGCTGGGCTCGTCCTCGACAGCCGGGGCGGAGCAATGCGACGCGTCCATGATGTCATCGAAGCTGAGCAGCGGCTGCGGGCGCGGGGGCGGAGTCTCCGTGGTGATGTCACCCATCAGGTCCACCAGATTGGTGGACTGGGAGGCGGGGGCGGCGGGGGCGCCGGCGGTGGGGCCGGGGGCGGGGGCGGCGTCCCATACGTCCACCAGGCTGTCCGTCGCAGAGCCCCAGGGGGCGGGGTCGGGGTCGCGGGCCTGGGGGGCGACGCTCTGGACCGGTCTTGGGGGCGTGGCTTCAGACTTGGGGGGCGTGGCGTCTGAAGCTGGCTGCTCCGGCTTTGAGGCTGTGAGGACGGCGAGGGAGTCAGTCCCCTTTACAGTGCACTATTTATTACCCATAATGCACCCTGAAACTACAACTGATGTATGGTGGTGTATGGTGAGGACTATCTCCTGGTGTGGTGAGGACTATCTCCTGGTGAGGTGAGGACTATATCTCCTGGTGAGGTGAGGACTATCTCCTGGTGGGGTGAGGACTATCTCCTGGTGGGGTGAGGACTATCTCCTGGTGAGGTAAAGACTATCTCCTGGTGTGGTGAGGACTATCTCCTGGTGTGGTGAGGACTATCTCCTGGTGAGGTGAGGACTATCTCCTGGTGTGGTGAGGACTATCTCCTGGTGGGGTGAGGACTATCTCCTGGTGTGGTGAGGACTATCTCCTGGTGGGGTGAGGACTATCTCCTGGTGAGGTGAGGACTATCCTCCTGGTGGGGTGAGGACTATCTTCTGGTGGGGTGAGGACTATCTCCTGGTGAGGTGAGGACTATCTCCTGGTGGGGTGAGGACAATCTCCTGGTGTGGTGAGGACTATCTCCTGGTGTGGTGAGGACTATCTCCTGGTGGGGTGAGGACTATCTCCTGGTGAGGTGAGGACTATCTCCTGGTGGGGTGAGGACTATCTCCTGGTGGGGTGAGGACTATCTCCTGGTGAGGTGAGGACTATCTCCTGGTGTGGTGAGGACTATCTCCTGGTGGGGTGAGGACTATCTCCTGGTGAGGTGAGGACTATCTCCTGGTGAGGTGAGGACTATCTCCTGGTGAGGTAAGGACTATCTCCTGGTGAGGTAAAGACTATCTCCTGGTGTGGTGAGGACTATCTCCTGGTGAGGTGAGGACTATCTCCTGGTGAGGTACAGACTATCTCCTGGTGTGGTGAGGACTATCTCCTGGTGAGGTACAGACTATCTCCTGGTGAGGTAAGGACTATCTCCTGGTGAGGTAAAGACTATCTCCTGGTGTGGTGAGGACTATCTCCTGGCGTTGGCGTGTCAGGGGTATCATACCTTCCTCAGCTCGGCTGGGCTCGGGGGTGGTCACCATCTTGGGAGTGGGGGTCACGCCGCGGTCCGCGCTCACTGCAGCATCGTCATCACCTAGGCAACACATCCCCAGGCATGAGGTCATTGGGATCGAACCCTGTACCTCACACACTAAACAAACTAAAGTGTTGTTTCAGGGCCCCTATGTTAACCCTAGGTCTGATGTTGATGAGTCATCACAGTCCATGTTTCAATGAACCCGATTGGCTCATCACAAAGGGGGAGTGTCCACTCAGGTGTACCACAGACAGATGAACTCTTCCCTCGCCCCTCTGGGGGGAGAGGCGTTAATCTACCCATCATACATCTGGGTGGGTACCCCCCACTTGTGACATCACAAGTGGGGGCGTCCGACTTTTGTGGTCACAAGCAGATTCATTTTTTGGGGGTACGAAGGCGAGGCCCTGACGTCGTTAAGCCTTCCAAACACGTGACAGACGTGACGAACAACACGCAGGAACACGATACACACTGACGACTCCTTGAAGACAAAGAGCATCACCCGACAACACACAACGTCACACGAGACCACCGGCCCAGCGACGGAACTGCAGCCCACACACACACACACGCGCACGCACGCACGCACGCACGCACACGCACACGCACACACTCACGTTTGAGTCGGTCGGCAGGAGAAGTCCATGCAGGAGGTTAGAGCGAAGGAGGAAGAGGAGGAGCAGGAGAGAAGGAGGAGGTGAGGAAGACAGAAGCAGAGTGTGAGATTGGAGGAACGTTAGAGTGCATATCTTCTTGGTCGTCTTCTCCTAGGTTTCCGTGAATAATAATTCAAGGTCAGTAAGTGAGGAAGGAGCAGCAGGCATCTGAAGAGCTGATGGAGCATGGAGCCAACAGCTAGCACACATAGCGACGCCGCAGGCTAACTAGCACAACAACACAATCATCTCCTGGCTGGTTAGCTACGCAACCTAGCCTGATCCCCTTGGACTCTGCAGTGTCACACTGAGGTTACTGTGTCCGTTCATGTTAACAGGAAGTAAGGTTGTTCGTACAGGAAGTGATTGAAACACTAGGGGTGCTAGGGGTAGGATAGTAGGGGAACTAAGGGGTTGGGGTATGGGAGATATCGCCGATGTCCTAATGTCAGCCAAGATATCGTGGATGATATCATATTTGACATTGAGGATGATGGAGCAGATTTCGGTGTGAGATCAGCTGTTCAAACCTCGTGCTGGGGACAGACTCCTGACATCAGTGGAGAAGATCTAACCGATTATCTTGTAGTGCGCACATTTTTACAGATTCTGTAATCCAAAGCCTTCTGATCTAGTCTGTTCACCATCCGGAAACGATTTACACAGCGATCCACCAAGACGTCAGCTCTGCTACAAGGACCAAGACGCTAGCTCTGATATAAGCGTTCAGACATTAGCTCCGATACAATCACCAAGACATTATGTCTGATATAAGCACAAAGACATTATCTCTGATACAATCACCAAGACATTATGTCTGATATAAGCACTAAAACACTATCTCTGATATAAGCACTAAAACACTATCTCTGATATAAGCACTAAAACACTATCTCTGATACAAGCACTGAGACGTTACTCGCCACAAACTACAGCAACAAACTTCTTAAGGTTTATCGATCGTTTTGTGTGTGGCTCTCTCACTATTAAAAATGTTTTTTAGTTTAATAAACGAAAAATGTCGTCTGTCCCCAGTCTCGGCTGGTCGCTAGGGGGGTGAGGGGTTGCTAGGAGACGGGACTAGGGGGGTGGTTAAGCTCCGCCCCTCGCAGGCCTGTACCTACCGGTGAACGTCGGTATGCGTAGGGGGGAGGGGCCCCGAGGGGCGGGGCTTGAGCTGGGCTCGCTGACGCTGTGCTGCTGTCGGAAGAACGGACTGTCCACACGACCTGCCACACACACACAGCACCACGCGGTGCACACACACACACACACGCACGCACACGCACAC
>OLKM01000241.1:116367-166886 GCA_900291075.1 Melanogrammus aeglefinus
CTGAGCTGGTCCCAGTGCCCCCCGGTACCAGTACTGAGCTGGTCCCAGTGCCCCCGGTACCAGTACTGAGCTGGTCCCAGTGCCCCTGGTACCAGTACTGAGCTGGTCCCAGTGCCCCTGGTACCAGTGCTCCCAGTGCCCCTGGTACCAGTGCTCCCAGTGCCCCTGGTACCCACCCAGTTGATGAGGACGTAGCGCGGCAGGGCAGCGGTCGCGTCCTTCATGCTGCAGAAGCCGTACATGACCCGGGAGCTCTCGAACGCCCCGGCGATGGTCAGGAGACCCCCGCCTGAGAGAGAGAGAGAGGGGGAGGAGAGGGGGAGAGGGGGAGGGGAGACAGGGGAGAGGGGAGAGGGAGGAGAGGAGAGGGGAGAGAGGGGGAGAGGGGGAGAGGGGGAGAAGGTAATCAGGTCTAGTGTTTGATGTGGTCTGTCTTTGGTGGAGGTCACACTACTGAGGCTGGAGGTCAAACCCCCCCCCCCACACACCACACACACACACACACACACACAGACTGACATACACACACACACACACACACAGGATGGATAGACAAAGGAAGGAAGGAAAGGAGGTGAGGAAGAGTGGGAGGTGACTTACCCCCTGAGGAGGCCACTGTGAGGTCATCGCTGTCGCCGTCGTATGAGTACAACGCCCTGTCAATCAAACACATCAAACGTCAAGAAACTGGGGGGGGGGGTCAAACTGATTCAAAACAATAAGCACAGAAAACCTCCATTTTATCCTCTCTCTCTCTCTCTCTCTCTCTCTCTCTCTCTCTCTCTCTCTCTCTCTCTCTCTCTCTCTCTCTCTCTCTCTCTCTCTCTCTCTCTCTCCTCTCTCTCTCTCATCTCTCCTCTCTCTCTCCTCTCCTCTCTCTCTCTCCCCCTCCCCCCCCCCCTAACATCCAGGTCAGAGTTCACCTTGTATTTATGGAATCCCGACACACACACATACACACACACAGAGCGTGATAAGTTGTCTGGCTAATCCTTCGATTTGAGGGTTATCTGTCGCTCAGCCCTCCCCCCTCCATCAATCTCTCCCTCCCTGCCTAACTCCCTCTAACCCCTCCATCATTACACCCTGTATCCAGACGCATATATATATACATACATACATAGAGGTAAGGTATAGGGAAAAGAGAGAGAGAGAGAGTTAGAAGTGCTCTAAATAATTCTCTTAACTGAGTAGCCAGCTGTTTATTATTCATAAAAGGCTTTCATGACCTAGAAAACAGCTGTGTGTGTGTGTGTGTGTGTGTGTGTGTGTGTGTGTGTGTGTGTGTGTGTGTGTGTGTGTGTGTGTGTGTGTGTGTGTGTTATATGTGTGTGTGTGTGTGTGTGTGTGTGTGTGTGTGTGTGTGTGTGTGAGTGTGTGTTGGGGGTTCGTATGTGTTTGTGAGTGTGTGTTGGGGGTTGGTATGTGTGTGTGTGTGTGTGTGTGTGAGTGTGTGTTGGGGGTTCGTATGTGTGTGTGAGTGTGTGTTGGGGGTTGGTATGTGTGTGGGTGTGTGTAGTCAAAGGGCGAGAGCAAATTGTACAAGTGGGCATGAGTAGAGAGGGAATCAGAGAGGACCATGGGACGCCAGAGAGCACCATGGGTAATGATGATGAATATGTTTGATGTCCGACTCGCTGCTAATCCTAACGCTACATTCAGGCTAATCAGACGGTTCGGGGGAGAGGAGGAGAACTAATCCTATTGGCTCTCAGGAAGACCAGCTAGCCAATCAGATCAGCACACACAGGCAGATGAGGTCACACTGTTCTGTAGATTAATCTTTATATAATATCGTCCACCAGGAGATTACAGATGTGCAAGCCTGTGACTGTGTGCCTGCGCGCGTTTCTTTGCCGGTTCCCCACAGCACCAAGGTACCAAATGTATACTGGCTGCCAAGACAACCAGCAGCATCCCTGGCATCACCTTGGCAACAGCAGTATCCACCTGGGATCACAGGGGCGGAGTGAGCATCACTTCTACCAAACGCCAACAGACTAACTACGGGTTATAAATAGAGGCTGAGCTTCTATTTATAATACGTTTAACAGCCAGTTATTTTCCTCTATCTCTGTCTCACACCCCATCTCCCCCCATCTCCCCCCTCCCCTTTCTCTCCCTCCCTCATACCTCATATTTCAACTTTCGACTCATCTCATAGATCTGCTTGACACGCATGACCTTTGCACACGCACTGAAAAGCGAAGGAGGCCAAATGATTCAGTGAAACATATGAGATCATAGGAGACACTTCTATATATAAGGTGTACCGTGCATCATCCATTCATCCACTGCTCAGAATGTTTAAAACAATAACGTTTTGTTCTTCCCTTTGAATCTCTACTTTCATCACTTCTGTGCAGTTCTCTCTCTCTCTCTCTCTCTGCACGGAGGTCTGGGATAGCAGTGTGTCACCGCAGCAGAGTGCTGTAATTAGTGTAGGCACACACACACACACACAACACACACACACACACACACAACACACACACCACACACACACACACACACACACACACACACACACACACACACACACACACACACACACACACCAAAACCTGGAGGCTGGACCCCAGTTGAGTTTGATAATGAGTGTGTGGGTGAACCTGCATATGTGTTGGTTGTGTGTGTGTGTGTGTGTGTGTGTGTGTGTGTGTGTGTGTGTGTGTGTGTGTGTGTGTGTGTGTGTGTGTGTGTGTGTGTGTGTGTGTGTGTGTGTGTGTGTGTGTGTGTGTGTGTGTGTGTGTGTGTCCAGTTTAATAAAAGCCTCTTTGATGGGACTAGGTGACAACAGGAGACAGTATGGGGCAGAGCTGCTAGTTAGCGGCCAAAGAGTCAGAGATAGTCTGAAATAAGTAAGCAACTGTTTAGTGGCTAATTAGTTAGCCACTACTACTGCAGAATATCTCGATGTCTATCTCTAAACATCTCGCCATGTTAAATCTCTATCTTGATCTGTTAATATCTAGATTATGTTAACTATCTCTAAATATCTAGATAATATTAACTATCTATTAATAACTACATTATGTTAACTATCTCTAAATATGTTAACTATCTCTGTTAACTATCTCTACAATATGTTAACTATCTCTATGTGAACTATCTCTACATTATGTTAACTATCTCTATGCTAACTATCTAAATATGTTAACTATCTCTATTTTAACTATCTCTATGTGAACTATCTCTACATTATGTTAACTATCTCTATGCTAACTATCTAAATATGTTAACTATCTCTATTTTAACTATCTCTATGTTAACTATCTCTATGTTAACTATCTCTACATTATGTTAACTATCTATGTTAACTATCTCTATGTGAACTATCTCTAAATATCTCGACCCCTCCTCCATCTCTCTTCTGATTGGTCCGTTGCTTTAATGGAGTGGCGCCCCCCCGGGGGGTCGTGACCCCTGCTGGCCGCGGATCCATATCATCCGTCACCGTCGCCGGCCGGAGCATTCCCCGGGATCACCACGGTAACGGACCCCGGAGTGCTCTGGCTCCACGGCCACCTGCTCTAGGTGGGCCGCCGACCGGACGCGACCGGCTGCAACCGGTCTGAGAACACTAGGCTCCGCGGGGGGTCTGCGGCAGCGTGGAGTGGACCTTTCCACAGACAGACGCCCCCCCCTGGGTGCTGTTTACTCTTTACTATTCTTTATCCCGCCTTCCAAGTACTCTGGTAGGCGGTGATCAAAGAATGTTTGGATTGTTTATAGACCTCCTCTTGGTTTACACTCCGCTACAAAAGCGTCTGAAACACGGTGTGACTGTGTTCAGGAACAGCTTTGGTGGAGCGTCAGGTTTAGAAAAACACGTTATACACAACCGTCTGTCTGCGGGGCTTGGCACCAGAGCTCCTCGTGCATTCTGAAGGAAATGACGCTGGGACAAATCCAAACAATATCCACAACCAAATACCGCATCCCTTTCCAGCTCAAACCGAAGATTACTCCAACATCGAGACAAAAATCCTTGTAAAGCAGGAAAATGAAAACCAGGCGGCCTGCTGCTCACTCAGGGTGATTCAGAACCTCAGCCTGAAAAAGGACTCCCAACTCCATCAGCAACAGCCTCACTTCTGACCCATCAACTGTTAATGAAGGAGCTTTGTAACGTTCTGTTCATCAACGGTGTGACCAGTAATTGTGGCCATTACATGTTAGCCTAGCTTACTACAACAGAAGAGCTGGTCTGACTCGACACTGACCATCAGGTTAACATGTTAAAGCTAACCTAGCTGACTACAACCAAAGAGCAAATCAGACTCAACACTGACCATCAGGTTAACATGTTTAATCTAACATAACTAACTACAACAGGGGAGCAGGCCAGGGAATCAATGCTGTGTGACCAGCTGCAGCTCGAGAACCCAAGCTGGACTTGTGAGGACATGTGAGGACTTGTGGGGACGGGCTGAGACCGTCCCACTCCCTGTTGTGTCCCAGCAGGCTGCTGTCTCCACGGGATCGAGCCAATGGGCTTCCTTGTATTCCTTCCCTCCCTGTCTGCGTTTACAGACGTCAAGCGAGGAAACAGATCTGGCCGGTGCCAGCTCCTTGTCATTCTCCGGAGACGAGCCATCTGTCCGGGTAACGGACGCCCTGCTGGGACCTGATGTCCTCTACTAGCGAGGCCAGCCCGGATCAGCGCGCTACGTAGCAACGCGGCATCATTCTGAGAGCTAAAGACCTCCAACACCGTTTGGAAGTGGCTAATGACCGATAATGTCCTTTAACTGTGAAGTGCAAACTACAACAAGTGGCTTCTGTTCACTGGACGGCTATTCCTGGTGCCAACAACACACTGCTACAATCATGTACGTTCAGAACATAGCTTGTTTTACCTGAGGAATACGGTTTAATGAAAACGTTTTATAGATCATGTGTATTATTATAAATGTTGTTTAGTTATCACCCTACACTTGCATTGTTATTGCAGCCCAATATAAAGAGCAGCTTTATTAGAAGAACAATCTTTGAAAAAACATAATTTTTTTGTCGTTTTGCGTTGAACGTTTCTGATCAATATCTCATTTTAGCGATGTCCTTGGAAGCTAATCTTTTGAAATGAAGTAGCATGCAGCTCCGGAAAAGTACCGGTCACAGCTCTCAAGCACTCCACCGCTTCTGCCAAGGATGGGGAAGATAGCCTTCCTCCTGGTTCATTCATCACCATGGCAACGCGTGTACCAGGTGCGCAAACAGGAAATGAGGTGGTTGTGTGCTGCCCTCCAATTACTCACCTATCTGCCCACCCAGCACGCAAGCCAACACACTGTTACACAGTGACGCTACAAAAGCTCCACTTCCAGAAGGTTTAGTAGTATATCTTCCAGCCAGTAGACGAAGAAGAGGGGAGGACAGGGGGAGAGGAGGAGAGGAGGTGAGAGGGAGGAGAGCAGCGTAGGAGTAGAGCAGGAGTAGGCTTCATCCGGGACAGTCATCGAAGAGCAGCGCTATGGTAAACCACACAACACCCTCACAGCGCACCCTAACCGCGACGTAGGCATCCAGACCACAGTCCCTCCCCTGCCAAGCCCCACATGGATATCAACAATATATCCAATATCATATGAAGACTGTATAATCAGTCCTACGAACGTCTGATGATGAGGAGAGAAGCAGAGCGGGAGAAAGGAGAGGGAAGACGGAGAGAATGACAGATGATGAGGAGAGAAGCAGAGCGAAGCAGTGGGCCGATAAGAAGAGGAAAGGATAGGATTACACTTTCATTCCAATGAGGGAAGTTCAGGAGAGGACAGAGAAGGGGTGAGACGAGGAGAGGATACAAGGAGAGAGGAGGCGTGGAGAGAGCAGAGAGCAGGAGAGATGAGGAGGAGACATAGATGGAGAGAGGAGAGATAGAGAGAGGAGGAGAGGAGATTAAGAAAGACAGAGAGATGGAGAGAGGGGGAGAGATGAGGATGATAGAGAGACAGAGAGTGGAGGGATAGATAGAGGAGGAAAGAAATGAGAGATGGAGAGGAGAGGAAGTGATGGGAGAGAGGAGATGTTGAGAGGAGAGGAGACGAGGAGAGGAAACGTTGATAGGAGAGGAGAACAGAGTGATTAGCCCTGAATGTGCTTCTCCAGTAAACCTTCCAGACCAGAAGTTCTCCGCCCTTTGCTTTCGGGAACAGAGCGCGTTCAATCGGGTCTCCTGGCCTTCAACACAACCGTGAGACTTGACCCACCAGTAGAAAAAAACCACCTACAGCAGGTCACATCCAAGAGCCGAGTGAACCTCCTGCAGCTACTGGCTAACAGGAAGCGGCAGTTCGACCTTCCAGTGACATCATCAAAGTGAGACATTATTTCACCACTGGCATCGACCTCCTTTTCTGGCTGAGATGGTTTGTTCACAATCACATGTGACAAGGAGGCGACAGCTTGACAACTACGGGGACTAATAATCCTCTGGTTCATTAGTTAAACCGTCTGTTTTAAGCCACCAGAGCACAATTCACTGCCATGACTTTAAAAGCAATAAGTGGAGCTTAACACTTTTAATACGAACACACACACAGGGAGCTTCTGCTAGCAGCTAGCATAAGCTATGCGCATCGGCTTGGGAGGAGCCCAGATGGATTCTGGGTAAGGTGTGAGAACAGACCAAGATGGAGTCTGGGAAACTATTTGACATGATCATTATAGTAACATCAATATAGATGGGAAACAATTTAATAATATCGTTGTAATAATTTAAATATACATGTAGGGAACTATTTAATATGAACATTATGGTAACACTAATATACATATCTGGAAACTTTAATTTGATAATTAAATAACATTAATATAAATGTGGGGAAACGGTTAAATGTTATCATTATATTACCTCAAATATACCAGTGGGCACTGTGTTTAATGTTACCATTAAATAACATAATAAAATGACAGTTATTCTCCTTCTCAGTCTCTCTCTCCCCCATAACGCTCTCCATTTAAACGACATAGTCAGCATCTCCTCAGCCAGGAGTCTGGGAGGGGAAGAGGAGAGGGAGGAGAGAGGAGAGGGGGAGGAGGGAGGAGGGGGAGGAGAGAATAGAGAGAGGAGAGGAGGAGAGGGAGGAGGAGAGAGGAGAGGGGGAGGAGGGGAGGGAGGGAGGAGGGGGAGGAGAGGAGAGAGGGAGGAGAGGGAGGAGGAGAGAGGAGGAAGGAGGAGAGAGGAGGGGGAGGGGAGGAGAGAATAGAGGGAGGAGAGGAGGAGAGGGAGGAGAGAGGAGAGGGGGTGGAGAGAGGAGAGGGAGGAGAGAGGAGAGGGGGAGGTGGAGAGAGGAGAGGGAGGAGAAAGGAGGGGGAGGAGGGAGGAGGGCGGTGCTGTATATTATCCAGGCAGACGTGACTACCCACAATGCCCCAGGGGACCATGGCATTGTGTTCCCCTCCACCTCCTCCTCTTCCTCCTCCCTCACTACTCTGAATAAAACCATAAAACACATCCCTCCCTCTCCATCAAATACTGTACAATCCTAAAAACAGACTGTGACTGTCTGACTGCCTGCCACCCTGTCTGCCTGTCTGTCTGCCTGCCACCCTGTCTGTCTGTCTGTCCTTCTGTCTGACTGCCCACCTGTCTGTCTGTCTGTCTGACTGCCTGCCATGTCTGTCTGTCTGTCTGTCTGTCTGACTGCCTGCCACCCTGTCTGTCTGTCTGTCTGTCTGTCTGTCTGTCTGTCTGTCTGTAAGGGAGTTCAATCATTTAGACCCACTCAGTGCTCCAGGCCTTCTGCCTTTCACAACATCTCCATAAAGCAGAGATCAATATCTCAACTACCATTGATTTATCCTCAGCTAGGAGCCTGCGGTCTCAGGCCGGGAACTGTGTTGTGTGGACGTATGGGCCGCTAGCTACCGCAGCTGCTAGCTAACCATTAGCCTGAAGCAGACTCTGTGATGTGGGAATTAGGGTGGAACCAGTGTGGTGAAAGAGCTAGACGCTTGATTTAAGGCTTTGTAACCCCGAGGGCTTTTCAAAGAAAAAATCCTTTAGCTAACTGCTAGCCATCTCTGAGCACTAACTGTGAGCTAACTGTTGGAGCTAACTCACAGCTAAATGTGATATAACTGACAGATAGCTTCGGGCTAACTGAAAGCTAACTGTGAGCTAACTGAAAGCTAACTGTGAGCTATCTCTGATAGCTAACTGAAAGCTAACTGTGAGCTAACTGACAGCGAATTGTGAGCTAAGTCTGATAGCTTACTGTGAGCTGAATGAGCTCAATGAATGCTAACTCTGAGCCATCTCTATAAAGCTAACTGTGAGCTAACTAAAACACTAACTCTGAGCTAACTCTGATAGCTGACTGTGTTCTAACTCTGATAGCTAACTGTGTGCTAACTGCATGCCCATTCCTGGAGGGTAAGATCATTGTCTACTCCGTGAAGCCCCCCCAGGGTGAGGACTCATCAGAGCGCCAACACAACAGACCGACGGGTTCTGCTCTGGGGACGAGAGGAACCAAAGGCTTGGTTAACCACGAACCCGGGCCAAAAATGCTTTTGAACATTTGCGACCGATTGGCGGAGCGTTTTTTGTTGCGTTGGTCAGTATTGTGACGCAGGAGAGTCAGCTTCAGAGGACTGGAAATGCTTTAGATGTAGTCTGAAGGGTGTGTCTCTGATCACAGATTAATAACCAACGTCTGATTGCAGAACTTCTATCTGGGCGAAGGGGATTTTCACTTTACTTTGCAGTTTGTATCATATTTGTTTAGACCATTCATGTTGCTGGAGGCGGGGATCTGTGAACATTTTATTACAGAGTAGGACTTCTGGATCCCAGATCAGCCTCAAGGCGTCACAATAGTAGCAGATTAGCTAGCAGGCTAGCGCAGTGCACCAAAACACTCAACTATGAAAAACTGCAGTTAGCTAGTGCTTTCCATTGCTTTCGAGAAGGAAAAAATGCAAACCATTCCAGCAGACTATTAAATACCGTCTGTTGTTCCATCACATTACCGAGACACATTTTACATTTCTTTAGTGTATAGGTATGTTTTATATCTCCTAAGCCAGGCGTAAATCTGTTTCTAACGGACCTCAGCATAGCCTGGAGGTGTTTCAGGCTCTATGGGGACGGTCACTGCTGGCGACTCTAAGAGTGGAAGAAGAAGTCTTGGAGCATCCTGTTCTCCATCGCATCCTACGTCCCCGCCTCCTCCTCCTCTGGCCGTTGCCACGGCAACCCTCTGTGAATATTCAGCACTAATCTAATGTTGCGAGAGGCTGAAGTGGAGTCAAACCCCCCCCCCCCCCCCCCCAACCTGAGGTCACGCGCATCCCATAATAACCTGGAGTCAACACCGCAACGCACTCCAGCAACCATCAGACACACCGGACTGGGCTGCTCTTCAATCAGGAGGGAGGGAGGGAGGGAGGGAGGGAGGGAGGGAGAGGGGGAGGAGGTAGAGAGAGAGAGCGAGAGAGAGATAGAGAAAGATGGAGGAGGGAGGGAGACAGGGAGGGAGAGAGGCGAGGGAGGGAGAGAAGAGAGAGGCAGAGGGGGAGGGAGGGAGGGAGGGAGGGGGGAGGGAGGGAGGAGGGAGAGAGAGGAGGGGGAGGGAGAGAGAGAGAGAGCGAGAGAGAGAAAGAAAAATGGAGGAGGGAGACAGGGAGAGAGGCGAGGGAGAGAGAGGAGGGAGGGAGAGAGAGAGACAGAGGGAGGGAGAGAGACAGAGGGGGAAGGTAGCGAGAGAGACAGAGGGGGAAGGTAGAGAAAAAGGACGGAGGGAGGGAGAGACCGAGACAGGGAGAGAGACCCTAAGATTTAAAGAGAGGAATGCAGGAGGGAGGACTTCTGGTAATTCTGCTGATACAGACTGACCACATACAGGATTATATAAAACATTGAATCCCTGAAAAATTTAGAGCGAGAGCACGAGAGAGCGAGCGAGAGAGAGAGGGAGGTTTGGTCTGAAAACGGTTATGTCCACATGAAGAGGTTGTAATGTGACACATGTTTATGTTTGATAAAACATTTATGGCTATGAAACCATAACATGTGTCTCATTGCTGTGGGCTGGTATTTGAATAAAGTGCAGCTCGAAGGAACGTATAAAGCTACTTTGTCTGCTCTACAGACGTGTTTGGAGAGAACAGAGAAGTGATTCCGTAACGTCTCTCGTCTCCAAGACCAAACTTCCAGCCCCACTTCCTTCATGGACTGAGCTACTTCCTCCAGACCTGTGATTGGTCAAACTGATCAACGCCCAACGACTTATTGTTAGTGGATGTGAGGAGGGGAGAGAGAGAGAGTAAGAGCGAGAGGGTAGTTTCATTAACGTGGGTGGGGTGTATTTCTGCGTTGTGTGTGTGTTTCTGTGTGTGTGTCCAAGCTTGTACACAGTGCACTCTGCACAATGAATAATTAATCAAGGAGAAAAGGGGAGAGAGAGAGAGAGAGAGAGAGAAGAGAGAGAGAGAGAGAGAGAGAGAGAGAGAGAGAGAGAAGAGAGAGAGAGAGAGAGAGAGAGAGAGAGAGAGAGAGAGAGAGAGAGAGAGAGAGAGAGAGAGAGAGAGAGAGAGAGAGAGAGAGAGAGAGAGTTCACATCAGAGGAAACAGACTCATTATGGGATGTCCAGACCCCAGTCCCATTGGACGGACTGGGTGGTCATCGTTGTCATGACATCACCTCTGAGTTCCTGTACTGCTCTAATGTCTCCTTGTCTCTACACACTAAACACACCTTTGTAGCCCTGGGACCCGTATTAAAAATTAAGATCAAGATGAATACCGTGAATTGTAGCTTCAATTCAGACCACTTTTAAACACTAAAGACTACAGACATGCACTAAACACTAAACACACACCCAGCTTAAACACAGCGGTTGTGTTGGCAGATGTAATGTTAATGTGTAATGTCATACACAGGAAACTAAGACAGAATGGTATATTTAGGTATAAGGCACTGAGAGAAGATGTGACCGGTGGGAGTGAGAGAAAAGAGTGAGAAGATGTGATTGTGGGAGTGAGAGAAAAGAGTGAGAAGATGTGATTGTGGGATTGAGAGGGAAGAGTGAGAAGATGTGATTGTGGGAGTCACAGTGGTCGCATTTGAATGACAAAGGATTACAAATAAATGATGGTCCTTTGTCAAATTGATGCATGATATGAGGTAAGGAGCTTAAGATAGATCTCACATTTTAATTTCAAGCCAAATATAATCAGTTTCTCCTCTTATAGGAGGAGGACGAGGAGGTGAATACGAGGAGGAGGAGGGAGAGGAAGAGGAGGTGAAAAGGAGGAGTAGGCAGAGGAGGCGGTGGAGTCAGGATGGGAGGGTTCTCCTGATGAGGAACAATAGATCCTCCTCCTCCTCCTCCTCCTCCTCCTCCTCCTCCTCTTCCTCCTCTTCAAGCAGCTGCTGCGGATTCAAGAGGAAGGAATGTTCTGCTGGGCAAACATCTCTAATAGTTGTTAACATAGAGACCACACTACCACGAGCACACACACACACACTGTGTGTGTATTTGTGTGTGTGTGTGTGTGTGTGTGTGTGTGTGTGTGTGTGTGTGTGTGTGTGTGTGTGTGTGTGTGTGTGTGTGTGTGTGTGTGTGTGTGTGTGTGTGTGTGTGTGTGTGTGTGTGTGTGTGTGTGTGTGTGTGTGCGCGCTTCTAAACTTCATCCCATTTAAGGAGAAACTCCGGCTCCTTGCTCCTCTCACATTCCAGGGGAGAACTTTACCGGAGCAGGAAACAGGAACAGGAAGTATAACTCTGTGTGGGGGGGGGGGGGGGGTGCAGGTGAGTGAGAAAGGGTTCTGTATTTACTTTGTTAACAACACTCACACTCACTCACACGGGAATGTGCTGCGGTTCCATTCCGGGCCGTGGTGAATGATGCGGGCCTGTGAGGCTCCAGTCATGTGAGACAGGATCGTATTGTGTGACTACTGCGGAGATGATGTAGCTGAATTCACAGCCAGACACCAGGAGATGCCAGATGCACAGACAGGGAAGAGAGGAGAGGGAGGAGGGGAGAGGAGAGGAGAGGAGAGGAGAGGAGAGGAGAGGAGAGGAAGAGGAGAGGAGAGGAGAGGAGAGGAGAGGGAAGGAGAGGAAGAGGAGAGGGAGGAGAGGAGAGGAGAGGAGAGGAGAGGAGAGGAGAGGAGAGGAGAATAGAGGAGAGGAGAGAGAGAGAGAGATGAGGGGAGGAGGTCTTAAGTGATGCAAGCAATCGTCCTGTTATCCAGAAATAATTCACAGCTGTGACATCATGTCACATGACCTCAAAAATCACTTCATAATGGAGTGTGTGTGTGTGTGTGTGTGTGTGTGTGTGTGTGTGTGTGTGTGTGTGTGTGTGTGTGTGTGTGTGTGTGTTGAATGGCAATAGACGCGCTAATACAGAGACACACACACACACACACACACACCACACACACACACACACAACACACACCACACACCACAACACACACACACACACACACACAACACACACACACACACACACACACACACACAGACACACACAGGGTTTCTTGAAGGAGACAACTTGGCAGGGTACCATGTCCAGGGTAAACTCATTCTCGTGATAAAAGCGTCTCTCCTCTTCGAGCCAAATAACAAAACCTTTTCAGGACTTTGGTAAAGTGCAGCTTTGCCAAACCTCAGAATTCAATAAAGGTTGAATCAAGAACATTTAATTGAGTCCTGTTTTAAAACATCAACAACATTGTTGCTCGTTAAGTTTGGGGTTCAATGAAAACGTGACAGTGTTCTCAATGAATTAAAGACACACACGTATGTATGTATGTGTGTATATATGTATGTCTGTATGTGTGTGCGTGTGTCTGTGTGTGTATGAATCATTGCTCCATGGGGAGATGCTGTCCTCCCCCCAGACAGTCGAGGAGAAGAGGAGACAAAAAGCATGAAAGGAGGATCAACAGTACCAGGTGAAAAGGCTGAGAGGAGCAGGAGGAGGAGGAGGAGGAGGAGGAGGAGGAGGAGGAGGAAGATGTTGAGGGAAGAGGAAGAGAAGGAGGTATGAGGAGGAGGAGGAGGAGGTAACAGGAGGAAAATAATAATTCCAAACATGATGGATGTGTGTTGACCAGCAGCATCTGTTTCCATATCATGGAATCTCTTTCTCCTTCTCATGTCTGAAGGTTCATGACCACTGCTGAGCACATTCACAGATGTTCCCTGAAACACACACTAATCTGCTACTAACAAAGAGAGACAGAGAAAGAATGAGAGACAGAGACAGAGAAAGACAAAGAGAAAGAGTGAAAGAGAGAAAGAGAGAAAGAAGAGAGAAAGAGAGAAAGAGAGGAGAGAAAGAGACAGAAAGAGAGAAAGAGAGCTAATCAACCAATAAGAGCCAGGCTACTGAGGCCATGTTAGCTGCAGTAGCCTGGACAACGCTATCGGCAGTGCTAACCTAGCAGGACGTGTACTTTAGTCTCTGACAGGGTAGCGCAGAGCTGATGCTATCAGCATGGAGCGGTGGGGTCAGAGATCACGTCCAGACTATTTGACCGATACCTTTTATCAGTGATCAACGTTTACACTCCAGAGGGCAAGGACTTGCAGGCCGGGTCTGCGAACGTCGCTGCGAATTATCGATGATTTCTGTTTACTCATCGTTGGTGGCACCTTCCTCATTCCAGCTGGACTGAGGCCCAACAGCCGTTTACATGAAAGATTGCATAAACATTCATATATAATTTTTTATTTGTGTAATATTTTGTATAACATTAGCCGAATAGTGTAATAGTACTATGTCAGGTATTAAGAGAGTTTGACTATAAGGACATTTAACTGAATTTAGCTCTGGTTAGCTTCAGATGCTCATCTCGCTAACGGTATGCTAGTAGCAGGAGGGACAGCTGCTAAAATGTTTTGTGTGTGTCTCTATGTGTCTCTATGTGTGTCTGTGTGTGTGTGTGTGTGTGTGTGTGTGTGTGTGTGTGTGTGTGTGTGTGTGTGTGTGTGTGTGTGTGTGTGTGTGTGTGTGTGTGTGTGTGTGTGTGTGTGTGTGTGTGTGTGTGTGTGTGTGTGTGTGTCTCGCCCACTCTGGCATCAAAGTGATGAAGAGTAGAAATGATTCACTCAGCACCTCTCCATGAACACACACATTCTTACTCATCAAATACCTTATGTATGAAAGGTATGATGTAATAAGGTTTCAGTGATAGTTGATATGGTTGAGAGGTTACATGGTGGAGATAGCTGATAGTTGATATGGTTGAGGTGGTTGATTTATGCCTTCATAAAAAAAAATCCTTATTTAAATGCTATGATTTCAGAAATCAAGGCTGGTGGATTGTTAATACTAAATAGATATGATGTGGGATATGAATAAATATAATAGAGAGAGCGAGAGAGGGATTAAGACCGACAGAAAGTCTGGTTACAGTGAAGTCGTAGTGTGATAGTGTAGGTTTAGTGTGAAATAGAGTAGAACTATAATGATAGTGCAGTGACACAGTGATGTGAATGTGATACTGCAGAGACAGGGATGTGATAGCTTAGTGACAGTGATGGAGTGATAGTGACAGTGACATAGTGATAGTGTAGTTTAGAGTGATGGTGTAGTGATGGAGTGAAAGAGTAGTGAAGTGATAGAGTAGAGTGATAGTAATAGAGTAGTAATAGTGATAGTGTTGTGAGAGAGTGATAGAGTAGTGATGGTGTCGTGATATACTGATAGTGAGAGTAGTGAAAGTGATAGTAGAGTGATAGTAATAGAGTAGTAATAGTGAAAGTGTAGTGAGAGAGTGATGGAGTAGCGATGGTGTAGTGATATACAGATAGTGAGAGTTCAGAGATAATGTAGTGATAGAGTTGTGATATTGCACACATAGTCATAGTGAGAGATGGGGGTGGGTATTAGGGGAGTCTTTGTTTAAATCCCCTCAAGTGTAAAAATGAGGGCATGCCACACACACCCCCCCTCACACACACACACACACACACACACACACACACACACACACACACACACACACACACACACACACACACACACACACACACACACACACACACTCACTCTGTAATTCCAGAATAATCACTTCATAACAACCCAGTGCAGGTCAAAGGTGAGAGGTGACAGCAAGAGGTCAGTGTTTAGTTTATCATTAATATAAACACACCACACACACACACACACACACACACACACACACACACACACACACACACACACACACACACACACACACACACACACACACACACACACACACACACACACACACACACACACACACACACACACACACACACACACACACACACCCTGAACAGAACCAGACCCGGAGGGGACAGATCAACTCTCCACTGCTGCTGTTGTTAAAGGCCTTTTGTTCATATCCATCTTTAGAAAATCAACATGTAGGATTACATCACTTCTACCACAGCTGTGGTCAACAACACTCAGCCGGCCCTTTGAGAAACGAAACGGCAGCTAAAACAAAACGCTCTTCTGAAAACCGCCGGAATACCGAACTGATCTGAGGCAGAGATTGGTTTCACAGACGCCCGTCAGTGTGTCTGTCAACCCGGCGGACGCGACGGAGGTCAGGACGCGACATATTTAGGCCAACGTGACGTCATCACCGCCACAAATCGACCGGCTGGGTACAGATGGCACGGCCTCCCATTTCACGGTTAAAAAACAAACAAAGCTCAATTCCCAAACGACCGGAGGTTCACTGCAGTGGGTTTACCCCCCGGGACCTGATCATAGAGGTTCGACCTTTAATGGTGTGATTTATCTTGGAGTGGAATCCCCCCCAACCCTAATCTATCGCGATAGATGTGCTTGTCCCGGTATTCGTCTCCCTGACGTTGCGCGATGTCTCCCCGGTTCTCTCGTCTTTATTCTCCAGCAGGTGGGACGAGGCGCGGGACCCGGGCTGGCGGCCACGTGCACGTCTGCACACACAAAGCCGCCAAAGACGTCGCGAGCCGGTGTACCCCGTGTCTGACACACCGACAGAGCGCGAGACCCCCGAACCCTGTTCTTACACCCCCCCCCCCCCCCCCCGGACTACTTTCATTAGAGGAGAGAGAGAGAGCGCCGTGGAGAGGGGTGAGAGAGAGGGGTGAGAGAGAGGGGGATGGGGAAGAGAGGAGAGGTGGGAGGGGGGGGGGGGGGGTGAAGTAAAGGGAGCACAAGTTCCGGGGTGATTGACAGCTCCCTGGCCTCGCCCCGGTCAGTTCCGTTATGCGGGGACACGGACTCCCTCTCGCCCCGGGATCGGAGCCAGAGCCCACGGACCCGGAGCCCCAGAACACCGGAACCACTTCCTCCAGGTGTCGGGCCGGCCGCCAGACGGCCCGCACACACACACGCACACACACACACGCACACACACACACAAAGCTCCGCCATCACTCCGTGATGAACCCGGAGAGGAGAGAAAAGTCCTCGCCTGACCACAACACGCACCCGGAGAGTTCCCCTCGGCGGGACCAGACTCACCCTCTGAATAATAGGACCGATATTAATGTTTAAAAACGGTCTATTCTGCACCGCAGGGATGCTGACGGGGTGGGGTGTGTGTGTGTGTGTGTGTGTGTGTGTGAGTGGTGGGGGGGGGGGGGGGGCGTGCATCCTCCACGCGCAGCGTCCAATACCCCCGAGAGCAGAGCGCGAGAGGACCGGGAGGACCGGGAGAGGAGGAGCGGGTCTTACCAGTCGGTGTCCGAGGCCTCGTCTATGACATCCTGGTAGGCCGTGAGGAGAGCCAGTCTGTTCTTGCCGAGATTCACCGCCATGCTGCCGACACTGCAGCGGACCGGAGGGAGGACAGACACGGAGTGAGGACTGCGGATTTGCAGAGTGGAGAGGAGGAGACGGTGGGAGGTGGTGGAGGAGGAGGAGGAGGAGGAGGAGAGAGAGACGCTGACTGGTAGAGACAAAGGACGGCTGCTGCGGCAGCTGGGTCCTAATGCCGCCGGGTCCTGCTGAGGATGAACGAGGGTCCTTGGTTGTACCGTTATCTCGGTCTACCGCAAAGCCATTTCCGGTCTCCTGCAGGAACCGTGTAGTCCAGTTAACGGTCCACGTCGGAGCAAGAAGAACGAGAACCAGTCTAGAAGAACAACAAAGTCACAAATAAAAAGGGAATTTACCGTAAATTTGGATGAAGCAATATTTCAGAAACATGTAACGGAAACGGATATCCTTCCTCTCTCCGCTAAACGCATGGCGCTAAAGTCCCCCCCCCCCTCTCTCTCTAGCCCATAACGCTCATTCGGAGCATCCCATTCCGGGCCGAACACAGAGATCCTATTGGTTTAGAGCAGGACTTCCCTGATCAGGCCCACCTGTGAGCTGGTTGACCTCCATGATTACCACATGTTGTTCATCCGGAGGTGATAAGCAACATGTAGAGTGTGTGTGTGTGTGTGTGTGTGTGTGTGTGTGTGTGTGTGTGTGTGTGTGTGTGTGTGTGTGTGTGTGTGTGTGTGTGTGTGTGTGTGTGTGTGTGTGTGTGTGTGTGTGTGTGTGTGTGTGTGTGTGTGTGTGTGTGTGTGTGTGCGCGAGAGAGAGATAGGGATTCATCTTCTTGTGGGAAAGATCTAGGGCAAATAAACTGTGTCAGTAGTAGAGAGAGGGAGAGAGAGGGGTAGAGAGAGTTAGAAGTAGAGACACAGAGAGAGTGAGGTAGAGAGAGGTAAAGAGACCATTAGAAGAAGAGAGAGAGAGGGAGGGAGGTAGAGAGGATGGAAGGCCTACGGCAGCATCAAATCTCCGACATAGTTTCTCTGAACCCATTAGAATGTTAGATAATAAACTCACCTGCACTGAGACGGTTTATATCAACGTAATCTGATGACCACAGGGTAAACTGAGGCCAGGAATGTAATAGCCTCCCTGGAGAATACAGGCTCATAGAGAACGGTATCATAGAGAAAGGGACAGACTCCGTATAGACTTACAGAGACAAAGGTACAGACTCGTAAAGGTCTGTGACTTTACGAGTCTGTGCCTTTGTTTCTGACCTTTGTCTCTTTGACTCGTAATTGAGAAGTAAGCCCATGTCAACATGCGGTTTCCAAGCCTGTTTCTTTCAGATAGGCTGCGGAGTTAATGCTTCCCCAATTCTACACATACAACAGCATTTGAAAACATTGGACATATCTCAGTTACCTCCGATCATTACCTGTTATCATACGAAGGGGTGCAACCCACTGATTCCTATTGGGTTACCCTTATTCAAATCAAGCCAATCACAAACCACCTATCCACTCTATAGGCTGAAGATTTGGCAGGGTGGGGGGGGGGGGGGTTGGGATATGATACCTGGATCAGATGGGCCCGAGTCCTGTTGATCTCTCGTTGGGCTGTGAGACATGGGAAGGGCCATTTGGGTTGGAGACAGGGCTCTGGCAGGGAGGCGGAAACAGCATGAGGCAAAACCATATCTCACAAGATTAATACCTCGCTCAACAATAGCTATAGACGGAGGTACAGAATCACAGCTATAGAGAAAGGTACAGACTCATAGGTATAGAGAAAGGTACAGACTCATAGCAATAGACAGAGGTACAGACACATAGAGAAAGGTACAGACTCATAGCCATAGAGAAAGGTACAGACTCATAGCCATAGAGAAAGGTACAGACTCATAGCAATAGACAGAGGTACAGACACATAGCAATAGACAGAGGTACAGACACATAGCCATAGAGAAAGGTACAGACTCATAGCAATAGACAGAGGTACAGACACATAGCAATAGACAGAGGTACAGACACATAGAGAAAGGTACAGACTCATAGCAATAGACAGAGGTACAGACACATAGAGAAAGGTACAGACTCATAGGTATAGAGAAAGGTACAGACTCATAGCAATAGACAGAGGTACAGACACATAGAGAAAGGTACAGACTCATAACTATGGAGAAAGGGACAGATTCATAGCTATGAAGAAATAATCATAGTTTGGCTCTAAAGAAATACAGACTCATGTTATTCTTTAGAGACGACATATTTAGATGTTCATTGTCCATGCCAATAAAGCTCCTTTGGATTGAAAATAAATTGAAATTGATTAATCTGATGTATTGACACGAGGCTACACCACCACAAAGTTAATCCCCGGGCCGTCTGCTGAAGCTGCTCTACTCTGCCGCCTCCTGGTGGACGTAGGCCTGCATGTCTCTCCACAGTAGACAACGCGCATCCAGACTTCCTCAGACGGGGTCCCTCCTCGACAAGCTCAGTGAGGCGGCTCTGAGCTGGTCAAGGAGGGTCCTGGACCACCCTAGTCCTGACATGAAGGCTGACGGTAGAGTCCTACAGGCAGATCTCATTTTATTAGGAAACTTGCAGGGTCAACAGGCTTTACAGACGACAGACCTATCCCCGTAAGACCCCGCAAAAACCTCCCCTTTTTTTTTTTAGAAGGGGATGGTGCTGAAATGACGAACATATAACGGTAGCAGGAAACTAATCAAAGGTTAAGGAAGTTAAAGTCATATTCCGTTTAGTGTCTCGGTTGCTCGGAGTTCAGAGCAGTACAAAACTCTTTAACGACCACGTTGAAAATGTATTTATTAATGATTCTGTGTATAACATTATATTTTCCCTTTTCGTTCATGGAGATGGCCTGACACATATCGGTTTTAGGTTGTTCTGAAAATAATGCAAAACCTCTGTTTTTCAGAAGGTCTTTTGTGGGTCCTGAATCCTTTTGAAGGAAGGACTCCAGTTTGGTGTCGGGGGTTCACACGTGATCAGTTTGGACACACACGCACACACACACACGCACGCACACACCACACACACACACACACACTTCTCCATTAGCTCTTATTTTTAGCGGCATCTCGTCTGTTAATCCTCTTAGCTCTTGATGTCTCTTAAGTTCTCCTGATGGCTCCTTAGAGTCCCAAGCTGCTCAGCCCCAGACAGTTGCTGTCTCCGGTGGGTCTGAGAAGAGACTCACGACAGAGCTCCGGAGAGACCAGGGGAGACCGGAGAGACCGGGAGGGACCAAGGGAGACCGGGAGTGACCAGGAGAGACCGGGAGAGACCAGGAGGGACCAAGAAGGACCAGGAGAGACCAGGAGAGACCAGGGGAGACCGGGAGTGACCAGGGGAGACCGGGAGAGACCAGGAGAGACCAAGAAGGACCAAGAAGGACCAGGAGAGACCAGGGGAGAGCGGGAGAGACCAGGGGAGACCAGGAGAGACAAAGAAGGACCAGTAGTAACCTGGGGAGACCGGGAGAGACCGGGAGTGAACAGGAGAGACCGGGAGTGACCAGGGGAGACCGGGAGTGACCGGGATTGACCAGGGGAGATCGTGAGAGACTGGAAGAGACAAAGAAGGACCAGAAGAGACCAGGAGGAACCAGGAGGGACCAGGAAGGACCAGGAGGGACGTGGGTCTGCTGGCCGCCGCCCTCGCCCTCCTCCTGGTCAGCATGTCGGTCCTGGTGCCCACGCTGTGGGCGGACCACAGCCGCTGTGACCTGGAGTTTGAGGACTGGAGCCAGATCTTTGAGAACCAGACGGAGGGTCCCACCATGACCGACTGGAACCAGAGCCTCTGCGGCCGCCCCTCGGAGCCCGGGGCCCGCCACAGCTTCCTGCTGCCTCCCAGCGAGGACGAAGAGGAGGATGACGAGGATGAGGATGAAGAGGATGAGGAGGAAGATTTCACCGCGGGAACCAGGTGCCTCCCGATCCCGTACCGGCTGGTCTGGATGGACGAGGGGAGCGATGGTGCGACCTGCGACCAGGACCCGGGCTCCTCCCCCTGGGGGACCGCCAGCGGGTCTGTGGCGGAGCGGCCCGGCACCCTGGACGCTCTGGAGGTCCTGGAGGAGGAGCAGGAGGGCCGGGACGACACCCGATGGTAGGTCCCGATGGTGCACTAGTGAGTAAAGAATGTTCTGATACTGGACTAGTGAGTAAGGAGTGTTCCGATGGTGCACTAGTGAGTAAGGAGTGTTCTGATACTGGACTAGTGAGTAAGGAGTGTCCCGATGGTGCACTAGTGAGTAAAGAGTGTTCTGATACTGGACTAGTGAGTAAGGAGTGTCCCGATGGTGGACTAGTGAGTAAGGAGTGTTCTGAAGGTGGACTAGTGAGTAAAAAGTGTTCTGAAGGTGGACTAGTGAGTAAAGAGTGGTCTGAAGTTCTGGAGGTCCTGGAGTAGGAAGAAAGAGTGTTCTGATAGCTGGACTAGTGAGGTAAGGAGTGCACGATTGGAGCTGACTAGTGAGTAAAGAATGTTCTGATACTGGACTAGTGAGTAAGGAGTGTTCTGATGGTGCACTAGTGAGTAAGGAGTGTCCCGATGGTGCACTAGTGAGTAAAGAGTGTTCTGAAGGTGGACTAGTGAGTAAGGAGTGTTCTGAATGGTGTTAACTAGTGAGTCAAGAGTGTTCTGATAGTGGACTAGTGAGTAAGGAGTGAGTTCTGATACTGGACTAGTGAGTAAAGGGTGAGTTCTGATAGTGTAATAGTAAATAAAGAGTGTCCTGATAATGGACTAGTGAGTAAATAGTGAGTTCTGATAATGGACTAGTTAATTAAGAGTGTCCTGATGGTGGACTAGTGAGTAAATAGTGTTTTCTGATGGAGTTCACTAGTGAATAAAGAGTGTCCTGATGGACTTCTGATAGTGAGTAATGAGTGTTTGGTCGTGCAGGCTCTATGAGTCTCCCCAGCAGCAGTGGGACCAGGACGACGGTGAGGGGGGGGACCCCAGTGAGGCGGCTCTGAGCTGGTCGAGGAGGGTCCTGGACCACCCTAGTCCGGACATGGAGGCCGCCTGTAGAGTCCTCAACAACATCCTGGACAATAGTAAGACAAATCTCATTTTATTAGGGAACTTGCAGGGTCAACAGGAGGGGATGGTGCTGAATGGACGTAACATATAACGGTAGCAGGAAACTAATCAAAGGTTAAGGAAGTTAAAGTCATATTCTGTCTGGTGTCCCGGTTCCTCAGAGTTCAGAGCAGTACACATCTCGTCCACCAGGGGGTCTCGTCCCCGCAGCGCCGTCTACGACTGGCAGCCGTCCAGTCAGACATCAGCACAAGGTCTCAGAATAACTCAATTCAAAGAATGTATTAAATATCGTCGCTAATCTGGGACTCTGGTTGTAAAAGAAACGAGGGAAAAAATGTCGGACAACTACCTTGATTTAGATGAACGTTCATCCTCTGAACAGCTGATCACAACACAATGTTTTCTCTCTCAGCCCCGTACACGGGCCACTGGGACAGCTCGGACTACAGACTGGAAGACTTCAGATCCCAGGCCTTTAAACTGAAGGACTACAGATCAGAGGAGTCCACACCAAAGGACTACAGATCCCAGCAGCTGACGGATCTCCAGGTGTCGGCCCGGGAACAGGAGGCTAGTGAGTACACACCTCATGCTTACGCCTCCATCAGGGCTGTTCCTTCCTCTCCCCCTCTCTCCCCCTCTCTCCCTCTCTCTCTCATTGTTATTATTATCTATAAAGCTTGATTGATTGATGACATCATCCTGTCAGGGCTGTGCGGGGAGCCCACTGGCTACTCGCTGGGGGACGTCAGCCACCTGGACTCGGACCCCCTGGGGAACGCCTGGTGGCCCCCCGCGCCCCCCTCCTGGGGGCCCCCAACCCACTCTAGACCCTCGGCCAATCACCGTCGTCCCCAGCTGAGGAAGCTCCAACACAGAGTCACTGAGCTCAAGCTGCTGGCCCTCCTTCAGAGTAAAGGTACTCACCCCTTAGCCCTCCTTCAGAGTAAAGGTACTCACCCCTTAGCCCTCCTTCAGAGTAAAGGTACTCACCCCTTAGCCCTCCTTCAGAGTAAAGGTACTCACCCCTTAGCCCTCCTTCAGAGTAAAGGTACTCACCCCTTAGCCCTCCTTCAGAGTAAAGGTATGCACCACATACAACTATTGTTATATAATGAAAGGTTCAAATAATACCCTACTACATTAAGAACTGTGTGTGTGTGTGTGTGTGTGTGTGTGTGTGTGTGTGTGTGTGTGTGTGTGTGTGTGTGTGTGTGTGTGTTCATGCAGAAGCAGCTGTTACCGCCGGCAACGGAGGCCCCGCCCCCCTGCTGAGGACCAGTCTGCGCTCCCTGCAGGCTGTCAGGAAGAGCCGCAGTCTGGAGGGCTCAGACTCTGGCCACGCCCACTCTGGCCACGCCCACCAGGGGGCCCAGTGCCTAACTCCTGCCCCCAGAGCCAGGCGTCAATCAGGTAGTCATATACATAGTACAACATGTGAATAACATACTAACCTACACAGTATATAGTACAACATGTTAGTAACATGCTAACCTACACAGTATATAGTACATGTTGGTAACCTACACATTATATAGTACAACATCTTAGTAACATACTAACCTACACAGTATATAGTAGAACATGTTAGTAACATGCTAACCTACACAGTATATAGTACAACATGTTAGTAACATACTAACTTACACGGTTTATAGTACAACATGTTAGTAACAGTACTAACCTACACGTATATAGTACATGTTAGTAACCTACACAGTATATAGTACAACATGTTAGTAACCTACACAGTATATAGTACAACATGTTAGTGACATACTAACCAGCTGCTGCCCCTTCCAGACGGGTCTTCTGACCAGCAGGAATCCACCGCCTCGAGACGCCTCTACAGGTCCACCAGGACCCCGCCCCTCTCCCCAGGGGGTCCCCACCCTCACCCTTCAGCTCACCCTCAACCGTCTGGTCACCCGTCTGGTCACCCGTCTAGGCCTGGTCGGGTGTCATCCTCTCCTCACCCGTCACCTCACCCTCACCCCTCCACTCACCCTCACCCGTCTGGACATGGACGGGCGTTCTCCGCTCCGGCTCGGCTTTCTGTGGTGGACTGGCGGTGGAACCGGAGCTCGGTCCAGCGGTAGATCGGGAGGAACCTGGACTGAGACTGGGGATCAGACATGAGAACCTGGACTGAGACTGGGGATCAGACATGAGGAGAACCTGGACTGAGGCTGGGGTTCAGACATGAGGAGAACCTGGACTGAGGCTGGAGGGGTTCAGACCTGATCTGGAACCTGGACTGAAGCTGGAGGGGTTCAGACCTGGTTAGGAGGAACCTGGACTGAAGCTGGGGGTTCAAACACGATTTGGAACAGTTTTTGTAATCACATGCGGTCATGGTTGTTGTTGCGGTGGTTTAGGTGTGGTTGGTTAGATCACTGCATGTCATTGCATAGTTTTGGCTTGGAAACGTCGCCAGCAATAAACAACCTGGTAAACCATTACAACTGTAAACAGAATCTTCTCAAACAGTTTTAACACTGTCGTAACATGGGTCAACTGTAAACTTTGTTAACTGTTAACTTTGTGAAATGTTGACTGACGTAGATCCAGACCTGACCTGTAAACAGTGTAAACTGTGACGTAGATAAATCAGAAAAGAACTTGTAAACTCTTGACGTAGATCCACCAGAACAGACCGTTAAGCAGTGTAAACTCTGACGTAGATCCATCAGAACAGAACTTAGGGTTCAGTTCCTGAAGCGGAACAAGAAAGAGCCTCGAAGTTGACCTGTGATCAAATTTTATTACATTTTATATACAAAGTGTAGAAAAGGTAAATGAGTAAATTGAGAGGTCACTGAAAAGCCCACGAACGCGAGCTATGTACATTTAGCTTGGTGCACAACATAATAGTTTTCTTCTCGAGTCAACATGGTCAACGTTTTAAACGCTACATTTTCTGTAGCCGCATTCAAAACAACAGCGCTTTCTTTTCATAAAAACAATAAGTAATGCAATAAAAGCTCAAACTATACAACGCCTCAATGCAAATTCTTTCGGCCACATTATTTGAAAAAAAACGGGAACCATGAAAGCGGGAGCGGGCGGACGGGGGGCTAGTTGTCAGAGTCCATGTCACTGTCTCCTCCGATGGAGTGGAACTCCTCGCTCTCCTCATCCTCGCTCAGCTGCACGGCCGACAGCACGGCCGGGACGCCCCTCCTCCGGGCCTCCTCCTCCTCGTCCTCCTCCTCGTCCTCCTCGCTCAGCCCGTACTCCTCTCCGTTGCCCAAGCCCGTGGACTCCATCAGGGCCCGCCCTTCCATCTGGACCTGGCCCTCCAGCGGGCCCCGACTCTCCAGGTCGTCATAGCTCCCGTAGCTAGCGGCACAGAGGGGGGATTTACATTGTTATAGCTCTTTAGAGTTAGCTCCTGTAGCTAGCGGCACAGAGGGGCTTTACATTGTTATACCTCTTTAGAGTTAGCTCCTGTAGCTAGCAGCACAGAGGGGCTTTACATTGTTATACCTCTTTAGAGTTAGCTCCTGTAGCTAGCAGCACAGAGGGGGATTAACATTGTTATAGCTCTTTAGAGTTAGCTCCTGTAGCTAGCAGCACAGAGGGGGATTTACATTGTTATAGCTCTTTAGAGTTAGCTCCTGTAGCTAGCGGCACAGAGGGGGTTTTACATTGTTATACTTCTCTAACGTTAGCATTGCTGGCACTAGGGACGCTAACTAAAAGAAACTGGAGTGATTGGAGTGATTATTGGTTGACGAGTGGCGGGCTAGCTAGCTTAACAAAGCCCATTTAAATGATTAGCGGTACCAGCTGTTAGCGAGCTGAATAAGACCCACGTTGGGCTGATTAGAGAGTGCCCAGTCTGCTCACGAGGCGGCGGTAAACACGACTGAGGTCCACCTACACAGGTTCGTTCGGTTTGTAAACGATAAACAAACTGCATTTATACAACGCTTTTCTAACCAGTGACCACTCAAAGCGCTTTTCAATATCGCCCCACATTCACCCATTCACCCATTCATACACCCATTAACACAGCGCCGGCGGTGTCAGCCACGCAAGGCGTCAGCCACGCAAGGCGTCAGCCAGCTTGTCGGGAGCAGTCAGGGTGAGGTGCCTTGCTCAGGGACACCTTGAAACTCGGCTAGGAGGAGCCGGGGATCGAACCAGCAACCTTCCGGTTCCCAGCCAACCCGCTCTACCTCCTGATCCACCTCCATGCAGCGTGCATCATGGAACACGTTTCATTCAAAAGTCAACTTAAAACCCGTCTCTTCAGGACCACCTACAACCTCTGACAAATCGTCCTCCGCCATCTCCCAATCCTCTCTCTCTCTCTCTCTTAATGTGTTCTCTATTGTTGTGGTGTTGTTTACTTACCTTTTGTTTTAATTATTATTATTATTATTGTTATTAAAAACGTGCACCAGCGTGCTTCATGGAACAATATGGAATAATATGGGACAACGTGGAACGACGTGGGACAACGTGGGACAACGTGGGACAACGTGGGACAACGTGGGACAACGTGTACCTGACGTTGCTGTCCTCCAGGTGGCGCTCCATGTGGTGGCGCTCCATGTCGGGCACCCCCTCCCCCTCGTAGGACATCATGCTCTCCTCCTGGTCCAGCGCCATGCGGGCCGTCTCCTGGTGGCCGCGCCGCGGGGGTGGGGCGCGGAGGTCCTCCCGATCCGAGTCGCTGCCGCTCTCCGATAGGTGGATGGCTGTGAGGGGGGGGGGGGAGGGCAGACCAGGGGTCGGTGTTGGGACTGGATCAGACTGTATATCTCGATCACTCGTCTGCCTCACACCGCACGCCCCCCGCGCCCCCCACTGGGCGGAGAGGGGTGCGGCCAGGTTAAACCCTCTTCTCGCCACTTCTTGCACCTCCAAGATTAAGGAACTTACTGTGACCTCTGGCCATAATTATTTGTATTATTTCCCTACTCAGGTTTCTGATTTTCCATGGAGATGACGCCGGTCTCCATGGAGATGACGCCGGTCTCCATGGAGATGACGCCGGTCTCCATGGAGATGACGCCGGTCTCCATGGAGATGACGCCGGTCTCCATGGAGATGACGCCGGTCTCCATGGAGATGACGCCGGTCTCCATGGAGATGACGCTGGTCTCAGGACTCGTAGGTTCAGGGACCAAACGGAAACCCCACCAGTGCTTCATCGTAGGCCAGATTAAGTAAATACTAATACGTAACATGGTCTGGAGGTATGCAGCCCCCGTAAGACTAGAGGTCTCCGACAGGAAGTGAGAGGGCGCGGCCTAACGGCGACAGGAAGCGGGCGGGACCTACAGGAGAAGGGGTTGTCTCCTTCCTCCTCGCTGGCGTCGTCCTCCCCGTCGGACATGAGGAGGTCCTGGTAGAGGACGCTGGCCTGGGGGCCGCGCCCCCGGTCCTCGTCCTCCTCGTCTTCCTCGTCGTCTTCCTCGTGGCGCTCCAGCATCCGGCGCCGCGGCGGCAGCAGCATGTCATCTTCGTCATCGTCATCCTCCAGGTCCCCGTCCTCCGCCTTGGGGGGGGGGGGGGGTCATCAAACAATCAAACACACTCATCAACACTTCGACTCATAACAATGCGATGATGACCAGAGTCATGTGATCTCTGATCAGGCGTGTGATTGGTCGAGGATCCTCACCGGCGCGGGGGTCTTGGGCTTGCCGTCTTCGTCCTCGAAGCCTTCGATGTCCACGTCTGACTCCTCCCCCCCCATCCTGCGACCATGGCGACCCTGTGGAAGGGGCGGAGCCGGGAACAAAGAAGTTCAGGGATGTGATTGGGTAAGACAAAAACACCTTTTACACGTTAACTTCCTGTTTCTACTTCTTTTATCAACCTCACATGAGCACAGAGACACAGAGTGATGGAGAGGAGGAGAGGAGAGAGGAGGAGAGGGGAGAGAGGAGAGGAGAGAGGGGGGAGAGAAGAGAGGAGAGAGGGGGGAGAGAAGAGAGGAGAGAGGAGGAGAGGAGGGGAGAGAGGGGAAGGGAGAGAGGAGATAGACGGAGAGAGGAGAGGATAGAGACGGAGGAGAGAGGAGAGGAGGGGAGGGGAGAGGGGTTAGGAGGAGAGGAGAGGAGAGACAGAGAGAGACGGAGAGAGGAGAGGAGAGAGGAGAGGAGAGAGACGGGGGGAGGAGGTAGAGGAGAGGAGGGGAGCGGAGAGGAGAGAGGCTCGGAGGAGAGGAGGAGGTATGATGGAGGAGGAATGGGGGATGTGAGGGGAGAGGTGGAGGCTGGTGTCAGGGTTCTCCCTCTCTCTCTCTCTCTCCATACCTGCCCCCCTCTCTTCTCGACAGCGCCCCCAAGTGGCCAATCAGAGAACAGACCAGGAGCCCTGCCTTCCAGCAGCTCAGATGGCTGACACACACACACACACACACACACACACACACACGCACATCCAGACACACAGACACACAGACACACAGACACACAGACACACAGACACAGCGCACACATCCAGAGGAAGAGGATAGGAGCGGATGAGGAAGAACAGCTCAGAGGTCACTGAAGAACCACAGGCTGAAGAGAGGAAGTTGATCGAAGGAAGGAGGAAGTTGATTTTGGAAAGAGGAAGTTGATTTGGCATGGGAGCATTGTTCCCCCAGAAGGAGAAGAACTCCATGAGCAGGCTGTGTTGACGGAGGTTATCAGCACCGCCAGCCCAGTACGACCTGCTAACACTGCAGTACTCTGTGCAGTACTACATGGCAGCACTGAAGTACTGCGTGGCAGTACTCTCCGCGGTCGAGGACTGCTCTACATATACTAGTAGAGATGGACGACCTGTTGGACCACAGCCCCTTGGGAGCCGATGGCCGGCTGACCCTGGGAAGACCTCCTCCCTGGGGTACAGAGCCTCTGTACCCCAGAGGCTCTGGGGTACAGGGAGAGGGCCTAGCTGGGGCGCATAGGGTCTGGGGGTCTCCTACCTGGAGGGTAGAGGGTCTGGGGGTTCTCCTACCTGGGGGGTAGAGGGTCTGGGGTTTCTCCTACCTTGGGGGGTAGAGGGTCTGGGGGTTCTCCTACCTGGGGGGTAGAGGGTCTGGGGGTTCTCCTACCTGGGGGGGTAGAGGGTCTGGGGGTCTCCTACCTGGGGGGTGTAGGGTCCGGGGGTGAGGGGGTCCAGAGCTTCGAAGTCGGCCGCGTCCAGAGCAGCTTCCTTGGCTGTGGAGATGTCCTTCTCCAGCTGGGTCAGGTGCTCGTCGTACTGGAGAACCGGGAGACAAACATCAGACCACCGTCACAAGGAGGAACCTCCATCAGACCACCATCACCAGGAGGAACCTCCATCAGACCACCATCACCAGGAGGAACCTCCATCAGACCACCATCACCAGGAGGAACCTCCATCAGACCACCATCACCAGGAGGAACCTCCATCAGACCACCGTCACCAGGAGGAACCTCCATCAGACCACCGTCACCAGGAGGTACCTCCATCAGACCTCCGTCACCAGGAGGTACCTCCATCAGACCTCCGTCACCAGGAGGAACCTCCATCAGACCACCGTCACCAGGAGGAACCTCCATCAGATCACCGTCACCAGGAGGAACCTCCATCAGACCTCCATCACCAGGAGGTACCACCATCAGACCACCGTCACCAGGAGGAACCTCCATCAGACCTCCGTCACCAGGAGGTACCACCATCAGACCACCGTCACCAGGAGGAACCTCCATCAGACCACCGTCACCAGGAGGAACCTCCATCAGACCACCGTCACCAGGAGGAACCTCCATCAGACCACCGTCACCAGGAGGAACCTCCATCAGACCACCGTCACCAGGAGGAACCTCCATCAGACCTCCATCCCCAGTATTACCAGTCGTCTAGCAGATACTGTCTGAAGGTACATTCTGCTCAATGAACGCGAGAAGCCCTACCTCAGCTAAGGTCTGTCTGCACACGTTGACGATGTCAAGCGCCGTCTTGGTGTAGGGGCTGTCCGGACCTGAGGACAGAGCACACAGCGCATTAAGCCCGGGATGGTCCTGACACTAGAGCCTTGCTCGTCCCGAGGCCTGGGAAAGCTCTTCAGTAGAGCTCATCCGGACGGCAGCGTACCGTTGTACTTGATGCTGTTGCCGTGGACCAGGGTGACGTCGAACAGGAAGGTGTCCCGGTTCTGGTACTTGTGTTTGGAGATGTTCTGAGGAGGCAGAGAGCGAGGGGTTAAGAGGAGAGAGGGGGGTGCAGGGGGGGTCTGGCTTCAGGGCGGGGGCTTCACAGCGGTGGGGGGGGGGGGGTCTCACCTTGCGCAGGTTCTCCAGGTCCATGGGGGCGACGATCACCTTGTAGTAGTCGGGGACAAACTTCTTGTTGACGGGGTGGTGGAACGGCCACGACTGCAACACACAATGCCTGGGGGTTACTCAGGAGGACACGGAGGGGGTACCCCAGAAGCCCCGACCTAGAACATCAGAGCTGGCTGGTGGTTCCCACACTATTCTGGTCCGTGACCCCATTCTTAGGTGGGAACTATTTTTGCCGACTCCCGTCTCTCCCGCCCGTCGTGGGCACGGTGCGAGGGACTCACGTCGGGAACCACCATCATCTTCTGGGTCACGATGTTGTCGAGGATGAAGCTGAAGGCCACCTGGTCGTCGTCGTCCAGCAGGGGGTTAATGGCCTTCTCTAGCCTCACCAGACGGTCCTCCTTCTGCTCACACACACACACACACACACACACACACACACACACACACACACACACACACACACACACACACACACACACACACACACACACACACACACACACACACACACACACACACACACACACACACAATTTAGAAGACAACAGGACCCCGTGTGGGTGTGTTTGTGGGTGTTTTTTTGTGTGTGTGTTTGCGTCTCTGTGTGTGTCCTCACCTCCTTCAGTTTAGCATCACACAGGTCCAGCATGGACTGGGCTACTTGAGTTATGGGATGTTTAGCCCCTGGAAACACAGAAAGACAAACCAATCAACAACCAAGCTTCAACGACCAATCAGGACCAAGCTACAATTGAAACCCAACAAAGCGTCCAATCAGGACCAAGCTATCATGGAGGCCCAACACACAACAGGATAAATGATAGCCTAGAATCTGCCTTTATCAAGCCAGCCAGTGGTTCCCTGGTAGGTATGGGGTCTGGTACCGTTATAGGTAGACCTGTTCTAAGAGGGTCTCTGGTTCCGTTATAGGTAGTCCTGTTCTAAGAGGGTCTCTGGTTCCGTTATAGGTAGTCCTGTTCTAAGGTCCTGGTTCCCTGGTAGGTAGACCTGTTCTAAGGTCCTGGTTCCCTGGTAGGTAGACCTGTTCTAAGGTCCTGGTTCCCTGGTAGGTAGTCCTGTTCTAAGGTCCTGGTTCCCTGGTAGGTAGACCTGCTCTAAGGTTCTGCCTACCGTTGTAGGTGGCGCTGTTCTTCACGATGACCTCCACGCTCTCCCTGAAGTCGTCCCGTGACGGGTACATGCGCTTGCGGACGTTCTCCCTCAGGGTCTGCAGGTCCATGGGCCGGGTGATGAAGCGGTAGTAGTCCTTCACCACCTTGGCGTTCACCGGGGTGTGGAACGGGTACGTCTGGAGGAGGAAGAGGAGGAGGAGGAGGAAGGAGGAGGGAGGGGAGGAGGAGGAGGAGGAGCAGGAGGAGCAGGAGGAGGAGGAGGAGTTAGGAAGTGTGTGTCCTACAACAGGGCGGTCTGTGATGGGAAGATTATATTTTCACATTCCGTTTCTGAAACTGCCGTTTGTTGAGTGGGCCTTTTCGCTGACATCCTTGGGGGGGTCGAGGTTCAAAGGGTCCAACTGAGAAGTCACCACTTTGAGACCACCCCACGTTATAATTGTCAACGATCAAATCAAATGATGTTTACCTAAGGACAGTTTCCTGTATTCTCATCAAGGAGAAGAATGCATAAGGGGGTCTCCCTCGCGCCCGCTATAGCCCTGGGAGGGACGCGGGGGGAACTCCCATCCAGGACTTAGATTATTGTATGTTATGTTCATTGTTTGTTTTAGGTTTGTTGTGTGTTATTGTACCATTAATGTGTGTGTGTGTGTGTGTGTGTGTGTGTGTGTGTGTGTGTGTGTGTGTGTGTGTGTGTGTGTGTGTGTGTGTGTGTGTGTGTGTCTCTCTCTCTTACGTTGGGGTGGTCTCTCATGTGCGTGTGTGTCTCTCTTACGTTGGGGTGGTCTCTCATGTGCGTGTGTCTCTCTTTACGTTGGGGTGGTCTCTCATGTGCGGGTGTTTCTCTCTTACGTTGGGGTGGTCTCTCGTGTGCGTGTGTGTCTCTCTTACGTTGGGGTGGTCTCTCATGTGCGGGTGTTTCTCTCTTACGTTGGGGTGGTCTCTCGTGTGCTTGTGTGTCTCTTACGTTGGGGTGGTCTCTCATGTGCGTGTGTGTCTCTCTTACGTTGGGGTGGTCTCTCATGTCGTTGATCACACTCTCCAGGACGGAGGACAGGGTCACCATGGGGTCGGTGCGCCGGCGGTGGATTGACTTGTGAGGTCGCTGGGGATCACAACAACCAGGTTAACTAACCACTAACCAGTCCTCCACTAACCAGGTTAACTAACCACTAACCAGTCCTCACTAATCAGGTAAACTAACCATTAACCAGTCCTCACTAACCAGGTTAACTAACCACTAACCAGGTAAACTAAGCACTAACCAGTCCTCCACTAACCAGGTTAACTAACCACTAACTAGTCCTCACTAACCACTAACTAGTCCTCACTAACCAGGTTAACTAACCACTAACCAGGTAAACTAAGCACTAACCAGTCCTCCACTAACCAGGTTAACTAACCACTAACTAGTCCTCACTAACCACTAACTAGTCCTCACTAACCAGGTTAACTTAGCACTAACCAGTCATCTACTTACCAGGTTAACTAACCATAAACCAGTCCCCTACTAGCTAGTCATGTACTTCACAGTCCTGGTATCAACATGCTCTGCTATCTAGTCCAGCCCACCAGGCTGGGTGGCCCACCAGGTGGTCTGGTTCCTGGGTGGCCCACCAGGTGGTCTGGTTCCTGGGTGGCCCACCAGGTGGTCTGGTTCCTGGGTGGCCCACCAGGTGGTCAGGTTCCTGGGTGGCCCACCAGGTGGTCTGGTTCCTGGGTGGCCCACCAGGTGGTCAGGTTCCTGGGTGGCCCACCAGGTGGTCAGGTTCCTGGGTGGCCCACCAGGTGGTCTGGTTCCTGGGTGGCCCACCAGGTGGTCTGGTTCCTGGGTGGCCCACCAGGTGGTCTGGTTCCTGGGTGGCCCACCAGGTGGTCTGGTTCCTGGGTGGCCCACCAGGTGGTCTGGTTCCTGGGTGGCCCACCAGGTGGTCTGGTTCCTGTGTGTTGCGACTCACGTTCAGGTAGTCACAGTGCACGGCGCTGCCCACGCGCCTCTTCTTCTTCGGGGGGAGCTGCTGCTTGGGGAACTTCAGCACCAGGGACTTCCTGCGCACCTCGTCAGCACTGGAGGAGGAGCATCACAGAACAGGAAGGGGTCAACAGGAAGTGACCGACAGGTAGGAGTCAACAGGAAGTGACCAACAGGTAGGGGTTAACAGGAAGTGACCAACAGGTAGGGGTCAACAGGAAGTGACGAACAGGTAGGGGTTAACAGGAAGTGACCAACCGATGGGGGTTAACAGGATGTGACCAACAGGTCGGGGTAAACAGGATGTGACCAACAGGTTGGGGTAAACAGGATGTGACCAACAGGTTGTGGTAAACAGGATGTGACCAACAGGTTGTGGTAAACAGGATGTGACCAACAGGTAGGGGTCAACAGGATGCGACCAAGAGGTAGGGGTTAACAGGATGTGACCAACAGATAGGGGTTAACAGGAAGTAACTAAAGGGAGGGGTTAGGGTGGGTCAGGCTGGTTGGGGGTTAACAGGAAGTGACCAACAGGAAGGAGTAGGCTGGTTCTGAGTGGTTGGGTTGAACAGGAAGTGCCCAACAGCAAGGGGTAGACTTGTTCGAGGTGGATGGGTTGAACAGGAAGTGACCAACAGGAAGGGGTAGGCTGGTTCAGAGTGGTTGGGGTGAACAGGAAGTGACCAACAGGAAGGGGAGCCGGGCCGGCGTGCGCCCTACCTCTCGATGAGCTGCTTGCCCAGGACGATCTTGGTGCCCTCCACCTTGATGAGCTCCTCGTTGTCGTTGTGGATCACCGTCTTCTCCAGCTCCTCCTCCTGCTCCTCCGTCATGGCCACGGGGTTGGAGGGCGGGGCGTTGGTCTGGTAGTACAGCGGGCAGAACTTGTTGGTCCTCATGTGGCCGATGGCCCCGCAGGCACCGCACTTCAGCTGAGGAGAGAGGAGAGAGGAGAGGCTTAGGCACGTACTACAGCTGAGGAGAGAGGAGAGAGAAGGATGGAGAAAAGGAGAACGAAGGAGAAGAGTTGAGAGAAGTGAGGAAGAGGGAGGAGAGTTGAGAGAAGGAGGAAGAGGGAGGAAAAGATAAGCAGGGAAAGAAGGAGGAAAGGATGTAGCGGAATGGAGGAGAGAAGAGGAGAGAGGAGTGAGGCTTCATGCTGACCTTGACCTTGAGGTCAGGTCTCTCTTTGATCTTCTTGGCCTTCTTCTCCGGGGGTCCCTTGAAGCGGTCCTTCTCCTGGTTCCTCTTCAGCCTCCTCAGCTGCTCCTGGATCCTCCTCCGCTCCTTCCTCATCTCCTCGCGGTGCTGCTCGTCAAACAGCGCAAACTTGCGTCTGGAGAACCGAGAAGACACTCAAACATCAGGACCTCCACACCCAGAGAGAGAGAGCTTCGCCCTGAAGCTCCAACATCTCGATAACTCACATGAACTCGTCGTCCTTGGTGGTCCTGATGCGGGTGTAGGCGTCGATGACCGAGGCCTTGCGCACCGTCTCGCAGCGGACGTACTCCTTGCCGTCCTCGTCCTGGAAGGTGCGGTAGATCTTGAGGCGGCGGCCGGTGGCGGCCGAGTTGAGGCTGGTGACGGAGGAGGCGTCGTCGTCCTTGTGGGAGCCCGTGGACATGGCGCTCGCTGCGGGGGGGGGGGGGGGGGGAGAGACGCCCACGTTAAGAACAGAAGGTGTTGTCTCCAGAAGGTCTGGTCTTATTGGGAGGTTTTCAAGTGTCATGAGAATGTGTTCTGTAAAAAGATGGCGTCCCTGTCTGTACAGTGATTAAAGGACAGGAGCAAGGGGACGCTGATGATGACGCAATAAAGGTGCTTCCCTAGGGGTGGGGTAACCCCTAACCTGGGGTTAGGGGTTCCCTGGGATTAGAGATTCCCTTGGGTTAGACCTTCTCTAGACTTAGGTTCCCTGGGGTTAGAGTTTGCCTGGGGTTATTTTACCTGGGATTAGGTTAGCTGGGGTAAGGTTCCCCGGGGTTAGTTTCCCCGGGGTCAGAGGTTCCCCGGGGTTAGAGGTTCCCCGGGGTTAGAGGTTCCCCGGGGTTAGAGGTTCCCTGGGGTTAGAGGTTCCCTGGGGTTCGACTCACAGAGGCCTTTGCGTCCCTTGCGGCTCTTGTGGTCCCGGTCGGTCTCCTCTCCCATGAGCATCCTCTGCAGTTCCTTCCTCTCCTGCTCCTCCCTCTCCCGGGACAAGCTGGGAGCTGGTCTTCTTGTTCTGCAGCATGTTCTCAATGTTCTTCCCCATCTCCTCAAAGTCGCTGTCCTCCGCGGAGCTGCTGTCCGTGTCCGTGGAGAGAACCTCCGTGGACTCCAACACCCTGTGGACACATTACACAGTCAGATGGGAAGGAACTTTACACGGTCAGAGTGGAACCTCACGGTCAGAGTGGAACCTCACAGTCAGGGGGGATCCTCGCAGTCAGAGGAACCTCACAGTCAGAGAGGAACCTCACAAAGTCAGAGAGGAACCTCACAGTCAGAGGGAACCTCACAGTCAGAGGAACCTCACAGTCACAGAGGAACCTCACAGTCACAGAGGAACCTCACAGTCAGAGAGGGAACCTCACAGTCAGAGAGGAACCTCACAGTCAGAGAGGGAACCTCACAGTCAGAGGGGAACCTCACACACTATCAGAGCGCTCACTTGTTCTGCAGGTCGAAGATCCTCTGGCACTCCTCCTTGTAGCGCTCCTGGTGCTCCGCCACAGAGAAGCGAGAGCCGCGGGCGAACTTGCTCATGGGTCCCTCCCCCGAGCGGGCCTGCTCCGTGGACATGGTCCGCACCACGTCGATCACCTCCCAGCGAGACAGCTTCTTGATCTGACACACACAGGGGGGTAATGGAGTTAGAGACATTCTCCGGGTCTACTCCGGGAGTGCTCCTGGACTGCTCCAGGTTACTCCAGGACTCTATAGGTTACTCCGGGATGGTCTACTACCAAGTCTAGTACCAGGTCTACTACCAGGTCTACTACCAGTCTACTCCCAGTCTACGGGTGCAGCTTCCTCACCTCCTCCTCTGGAACTCCGAACTTCCTGAGCAGCTGCTTGGCGTTCTTCAGGGACAGCCTCCGCAGGTCGGCGTCCGTCCCCGTCACCGTCTTCTTGGCGGGCTGTGGCTCCTTGTCGTCCTGGAGACAGTCAACAACACAAACCAACGGTTACCCCAGGGGTCCTAACCAGTCCTAACCTCATCCTAACCCTCCCACCCACCTTCTGCTGGGTTGGAGGGCGGATGAGGACGAGGATGAGGTGGAGGCAGTAGGAGGGGGGAGAAGGGAGGAGGAAGGAGGGAGGAGGCGGGTGAGAAAGGAGAGGGAGGCAGGAGGAGGGGGTGGGGTGCGTACCTTCTGCTGGGTGGGCTTGTTGGGGACCTTGACGTAGGAGAAGCCCTCGCCACAGCCGGTGGGGTCGGCCACCCCCGTCACCTCCAGCAGACACTTGCCCTTCATGGCGGCGATGAAAGCCCTGGTGGTGTTCCAGGGAGCGGTGCGCACCTAAAGACCGGACAGGAAGAGGAGGGTTTAGAGACAGGAAGTAGCGGTTATATAAAGAGGAGGGACATATATAGAGGAAGTAGAAGATATACAGAGGAAGCAGAGGATATAGATAGGGTCTAGATAGGGTCAACGGGTGCATTCACCCATGAAGATACAATCCAAAAAGTTTAAGAATACAGTACATTAAGGTCAATCAATAGGATGTGCTGCAATATAGAAACAAGAGTTCGAAATGTCAAACGGTACCTCGTCATCGATCTTCATCTGGAAGTCTTCCTCGTTCTCCTCATCAGGAGCGAAGAAGGACTTCTCCCCGTAACCAGCATCCTGTCAGACGAAAGCAACCGTCATTACCATGTTACTACATGTGTCGTTACTACATGTGTCATTACCATGTTACTACATGTGTCATTACCATGTTACTACATGTGTCGTTACTACATGTGTCATTGCCATGTTACCACATGTGTCATTACCATGTTACTACATGTGTCATTACCATGTAACTACATGTGTCATTATTACCAAATTACTACATGTGTCATTACCACGTTACCACACGTGTCATTACCATGTTACAACATGTGTCATTACCATGTTACAACATGTGTCATTACCACGTTACCACATGTTACTACACGTGTCATTACCAGTTTACTACATGTCTCATTACCAGGTTACTACATGTGTCATTACTATGTTACTACATGTGTCATTACAATGTTACTACATGTGTCATTACTATGTTACTACATGTGTCATTACAATGTTACTACATGTGTCATTACTATGTTACTACATGTGTCATTACTATGTTACTACATGTGTCATTACTATTATCTGCTCTGCACCAGCATGCTGTTACTGTTGCTGTACTAATGTTATTAAAATGTCGTTAACATGTTTCAACATGTCATTACCGTGTAGTGACATGTTTCAACATGTCATTACCGTGTAGTGAGTAGTGCTCTCACCTTGAGCCTCTGCTCGGCCACCTGCATGCTGTAGTAGGAGCAGCACTGCTCTGGGGACACCATGGCTCGGATCTCCTCCTCCGTGGGGAGCCTGAAGTCGGGCTTCAGCACCCACCAGTTGGAGTCCATCCCTGGGTAGAGTGGACACGGTCAACAGCCATACACCCACGCATTTACACAAACCCCCCCGGAGCTCCTCACTATATACCCCCTGGAGCCCCAAACCTACTGTATACACACAGCAGACATACTAGAGCTCAATACACGGATACACACGGCCCAGTACATAGGATACACATGGCCCAGTACATAGATATACACTGCCCAGTACACGGACATACACTGCCCAGTACACGGTAGGGGTTGCATCGACTAATCGACTAGTCGACTAGTCGACTTTAAGAGCTACAGTGACGTTTTGCGTGTGACGTCGACTAGTCAAGGGTTATAGGTCGGCGGTCACGTGATTTTGCCTGGAGCTGGACTTTGAACAACTTTTCGGCCCGCACTATCACAGTGGACGGAGAGCCGGTAATCAGTGCACTGCAGAGGAAGAGGTCCGTGATTATTTTCAAACACTGCAAATTCCCACCATGCAAAACCCGCTGCAGTGGTGGGCCGAGAATGAGGACAGATTCCCCCGTTTGGCTAAATTGGGCAAGCGTTACCCTGGCCATTCCAGCCACCAGCACGCCGAGCGAGAGGATTTTTTTCTCTGGCTGGAAATACCATCACGCGACAGCGGGCGAGCCTTCATCCTGCCCACGTCGATGCCCTTGTGTTTTTACACGCAAACCAGGATCGAAAAACAGGAGCTGTGCCTGAGCAGGACTTTGATGGTGATGAATAGACTTGCAGGTCCATGCCTGCGTTGTTTTCCTCCCTTGTTTACAGTATTTTTATTGCACAGATGTGGGAGAAGTATAGCCTAAATAGGCATGTTAAATTAATGTTAAAGCTGATTTACAGCTTCTTGTTGATATTCCTGATGTTTATGTGTGATTTCTGACTTCTATGCATGCTGTTGTCAATTAATACAGATCGTTGCGAAACATTCCCTCCTCCTGTGATTTTGTTTATGACGGAAAAAATATGAATGACGTCATCAGCGACTAGTCGACATCGACTCGACCTTCATCACATTAGAGTCGACTTCAAAAAATCTGAAGTCATGCAACCCCTAGTACACGGACATACACGGCCCAGTACATAGATATACACTGCCCAGTACATAGGATATACACGGCCCAGTACATAGGATATACACAGCCCAGTACATAGATGTGCACTGTCCAGTACATAGGATATACACTGCCCAGTACATAGATGTGCACTGTCCAATACACAGCTTCTACCCTAGAAAAGCACCAGGTGAGAGGGAGTTTCTGGAGGAGCACCAGGTGAGAGGGAGAGCTTCTACCTGTACGCTTGAAGTCTGCACACAGCTTGAGGCGCTTGCGGATGCTGCTCTCCGAGTGGGAGGGGAAGGCCTTCTTGATGTCCTCCATCCGGATCCTCCGTGGGCGGTCCTTACTCTTCCAGAAGAGCCGGTAGATGAACACCTGCATAGAGAGACCAGGTGAGCACTGACTGCCCGCTGCGGGTTTGATGTTCATCAAGCCTGATCGCGATTATAATACTTGATGCTCATCACTTCCAAAAACTATTATCAGGGATTTCTCTTAGTACCAATATACATTACACATACTGTACATTAGTAGATAGATACTACACAGAAACCGCCCTAGATGGTGCAATCTGATTGGTTCTCTATCTCGGGTAATCTTTATTAGCCACCTACAAAACTCGGGATAATAATTGTCGTAAAATGGCGGGCGCAAACTCTCGTTTTGCTACAGTGACGGACTCAGAAATCATAGAAATACAACAAAACGCAATCCCAACAAACACCAAAAAAGCCACAAAATAAAGGAATACGTGTTTTTCAAGGTAAAAAGGGAATTTAATGTTTCAATATAATTTAAAAACCACTGCACTGTTCACAATTTTAAGTTCAAACTGCTGTGTCGAGCATGAGTTCGCCCCAAGATGCATTGCTTGAATTTGTAAATAGCCTGGCGACGTCATGGAGTGCGCGTGACCATTGTCACACTTTGAACATTAAAAAATAAACCTATGAAATCTAGTTATGGCTTGTTTTAATGATGTTTCCGTGTAGTATGTACTAAAACAATTATTCTCCTCAGGCTCTGTGGATAGTGGTCAATAGTCCCCGAGCCGGAACGCCTCGGGGACTATTGACCACTATCCACAGATATAAATATACCACAACCACAGATATACGTGAGGTTTGCATCCATTTATCATTTCGTGTTCCTGGAGGGGTCAGGTCCCTCCGTACCTGCAGGAAGTCTCTGATGTGGGTGTTGGCCCTCTTGGAGTTGGGCCCCGGGACCTCGAAGAGGGGGCACTGCTGGCCCACCACCACGATGTCCACGATCTCTCTGATGAAGTAGCCCTGCCGCGTGCGCAGCACCAGGAAGTCCGTCTCCGGCATCTTGTGGAGGTAGATGGGAGCCCGGAACAGGTTGTTCTCAAACGCCTGAGGGAGAGAGAAGGGTGAGTTAACACAAGACTCCTCCCACTAGGGGTGAGTTAACCCAAGACTCCTCCCGCTAGGGGTGAGTTAACATAAGATTCCTCCCTCTAAGAAGGTGAGTTGACATCATCTTTAACATCCGAAGGCGGGGTCAGGGATGTCGTCATGACAACAGATGCTGGTGGTGTGCGTGGCGACGGACCTGCAGCAGCTGGCCGGGATGCAGCGACCCCAGGAAGGGCGAGGTGTGGCAGTACACCGTCTCTCCGTATTTACAGTCCGGAGCTCCGGGGTCCTTCCCGGGCTTCTACAACAAGACAAGCACAGGACACAACAACTTCAATGTCTAGAACACCTTCAACATCTAGAACATCAAAGTCTATAAGATCTTCAACATCTAGAACATCAAAGTCTATAAGATCTTCAACATCTAGAACATCAAAGTCTATAACATCTTCAACATCTAGAACATCATCAAGGTCTATAACATCTTCAACATCTAGAACATCATCAAGGTCTATAACATCTTCAACATCTAGAACATCATCAAGGTCTATAACATCTTCAACATCTAGAACATCATCAAGGTCTATAACATGTTCAGCATCTAGAACATCATCAAGGTCTATAACATCTTCAACATCTAGAACATCATCAAGGTCTATAACATCTTCAACATCTAGAACATCATCAAGGTCTATAACATGTTCAGCATCTAGAACATCAAAGTCTAGAACACATACAACATCTAAAACACCTACAACATCTAGATCATTTACAACACGGTTCTCTGTCATGACGCTGAGTGTGTGGGGGGGCGACGGCGGCAGACTCACCCTCTTGTAGTAGTTCTTGATCTTGGTTGCCATGCCGACCTGCATCATGAGGGGGGGGTACTCCTCGCTGTACTCCGCCAGGATCAGCTCTCCGTCCTTCCCCGTCAGGTCCTGGGCCGTCCTCATGAAGAACATGTCCCCGCCCCCCGACGCCTGGCGCTCCTGCTCCCGCATCTACACAAACACACAGTGTTATCGTTGTGGTTCTAGCAATGGTTCAATTTAAATAGTGCTGGTTCTAGCACTAGTGATATTATAATAGTGCTGGTTCTAGTAGTAGTTACAGTATATCCTGGTAGTGCTGGTTCTAGCAGTACTGCTGGTACTGGGTTCTCTCAGCAGTGGTGGTTCTAGTAGTAGTTACAGTATATTCTAGTAGTGGTGGTTCTAGCAGTACTGCTGGTACTGGGTTCTCTCAGCAGTGGTGGTTCTAGCACTAGTGATATTATAATAGTGGTGGTTCTAACAGTACTGCTGGTACTGGGTTCTCTCAGCAGTGGTGGTTCTACCACTAGTGATATTATAAGTGGTGGTTCTAGCAGTACTGCTGGTACTGGGTTCTCTCAGCAGTGGTGGTTCTTCCGCAGGGCTCACCTTGGCCTTCTTCTTGATGTGTTTGAGCAGCGGCTGGGCGGGGTGGGGCCCCGGCTGGGCCAGGGCCCCGAACGAGTACTTCTTCAGGGAGGGCCGGTGGAAGAGCCTCAGCTTCATGGGCCCCATGTGGGTGGGGAAGAAGGGCTGCCGCAGCTCCACCGCCGGGATGGAGTGCTACGCCCAGACACACACACACACGGTACACAAGGGTTACACACACATGTGTTGCACACGTGTTACACACACGACACACACACCCGCGTTACACACACACACACACATGTAACAAACACGTTAAACAACACATGTTACACAAGGGTTACACACAGGTGACACACCCGTTACACACGCTTTACACACAGACGCGCGTTACACACACACACATACACACACACACGTTACATGCGTTATGCACACACGCTACACACCTCCGTTGCAAACACTTTACACACACAAACACACATGAAAAATAAACACGTTTAACACACACCCCACCTGCAGGCGGCGCTCCACCTGCAGGAAGCGCTCCACCTGCAGGCCCCACCCCCGGGCCTCACCTGGATGATGTTGCCCCCGAAGGTTCCCCTGAGGCCCTGCTGCTTGGGGTAGTAGAACTCGTCGTTGGACAGGTTCCAGGGGTCCTTCACCTCGGGCTGGGACATGTTCTGGAGGAGCAGGGTGGGGGAGGGCCGTTAACACCCGCACGGGCCCCTCGCACGGGCCCCTCGCACGGGCCCCTCACACGGGCCCCTCACACGGGCCCCTCACACGGGCCCCTCGCACGGGCCCTTCACACGGGACCTTCCAGAGCCCGACCGATATTAGGCATTTTTCAAACTATTCGGTATCGACTTTTATAATGGCCGATAAATTAATATTAAAAAAATAAATATAAATGTTGGCGTTGCATTGTTTAACGCCCCAAAGCCGCTGATTCAGCCGGAGTCAGGCAGAGGGAATGACGGAGATCATCGGTGTTGTTCACGTGTGAAAAACAATAAAATAAAGTTTATTTTTAAACTGCATTACCTTATTATTTTAGTGAGGACTTATAATTACAAATAACCAATGTTAGGGAAATCTGTTGTTTTGTCGCGCGTTTCTGGATTTTTTTTAAAAATATGTATCGGCCGATATATCGGATTTTTAAATCACAAAATATTCGTATCGGTATCGGACTTAAAAATCCTATATCGGTCGGGCTCTAGTCCCTTCACAACATTTAAATCCAGGGCGCTCTTCCAGACACGACTTACAATAAGAACATTCGTCAGAAGAAAGAGGAACAACACTATATCTCTGTCAGTACAGCAGGGCTGGGTGAAAATACAGATTCATCAATGCACTGCAATTTATTTCGATTCAGAATTCTTTAGATTATTTCCATAAAAAATAAATAAAAATAAAGAAGCATACATTGTAATCTAGAAGCAAGTATGCCTAAATGTACATGCCCTTTTACATTGGTGCATTCCCTTTTTGGTAGTTAAACCACAAACAATGGAAATGGTTCATTCTAAATAATATTTAGGTATTTCTGCAGGTATTATTGAATCGATATCAACCCAATTGGATCAATAACGAATGGAATGGAATCAGGACCAGAGGCTACCTGCTGGGGCTCGTCCTTGATCACGCCCGTCTTGCCCAGCAGGATGCGGCTCTTCTTCAGCGCAGACTCCTTCTTGTTCTCCTTGGACGGGGAGTTGGACGTCCGCTGCTCCTTCTCGTCTGGGATCTCTGGGAGGAGGAGAGGAGGAGGAGGTGAGGACCGCTGAGACAGACGGGCAGAGGACACCGAGAGAGAGACGGGTACAGAGACCGACAGACAGGAAGAGAGACAGACAGAGACCGACAGACAGGTGGGCAGAGGACAGAGAGAGACGGAGGGGAAGACAGACAGAGACCAACAGATAGACGGGCAGAGGACACAGAGAGACAGGTATAGGCCTTTCACACCGCCGGAATATCGGAGCCCGTTCCGGGCTTCTTTTTGGTGTGAAAGGCCTAGCAGAGAGAGCAACAGGCAGGTGGAGAGACAGACAGAGACTGACAGACAGACAGGTAGAGAGCCAGACGAGTAGAGGTGCGCAGACAGACAGACAGACAGACAGAGAGCCAGAGGTGTGCAGACAGACAGGCAGAGGTGTGCAGAGAGACGGACAGGTAAAGACAGACAGACAGACAGACAGACAGACAGACAGGCAGAGGTGTACAGACAGACAGACAGAGGTGTGCAGACAGACAGGCAGAGAGACAGACAGACAGAGGTGTGCAGACAGACAGACAGCCAGAGGTGTGCAGACAGACAGGCAGAGGTGTGCAGAGAGACGGACAGGTAAAGACAGACAGACAGACAGACAGACAGACAGACAGACAGACAGACAGACAGACAGACAGGCAGAGGTGTACAGACAGACAGACAGAGGTGTGCAGACAGACAGGCAGAGAGACAGACAGACAGAGGTGTGCAGACAGACAGACAGCCAGAGGTGTGCAGACAGACAGGCTGCCGGATGTACCCAGGATGATGTTCTCGTCGTTGGGGTTGAGGGTGAGGACGGGGGGGGCCAGCAGCCGGGTCATGGCCTGGTCGTCCCAGATGATGTTGTCCTCCCAGCGCCCGTACACCAGCTCCTCGTTGTCGATGGGGAAGATGGAGAACCAGGGGGAGTCCTCCTCCTGGGACACTAGAGAGCGGGGGACAGGGGGTGAGAGGGGACCTGGACTACAGCTGTTCATCAGTCAAATCCTCTAGATCTAGATCTACAGTACAGCAGTGGTGTGTGTCAGCCATGTGCTCTAATCTTCTACCTATATCTCTCTATAACTTTAATAAAGCATTGGTGTGTATCAGTCCTGTGGCCTAATCTCCTGTCTGTCTGTCTGTCTCAACAGTACAGCAGCAGTGATTATCCTATCCTTATCTAGTAATACTAGATCATTATTATACACATTAGTTATACTAGTAAGTCTACTAGTTAGTCTACCTCTGTGTTATACATTAGTTATGCTAGTTAGTCATTAAATGAACTAGTTAGTGTACGTTGGTGTTATACACATTAATTAAACTAGTTAGTTAAACTAGTTAGTGTACCTTGGTATTATAAACATAAGTCAAACTAGTTAGTTAAACTAGTTAGTGTACCTTACTGTTATAAACATTAGTTATACTAGTTAGCTAAACTAGTTAGTGTACCTTGGTGTTATAAACATTAGTCAAACTAGTTAGCTAAACTAGTTAGTGTACCTTGGTGCTATCAACATTAGTCAAACTAGTTAGTGTACCTTGGTGCTATAAACGTTAGTCAAACTAGTTAGTTAAACTAGTTAGTGTACCTTGGTGTTATAAACATTAGTCAAACTAGTTAGTTAAACTAGTTAGTGTACCTTGGTGTTATAAACATTAGTTAAACTAGTTAGTGTACCTTGGTGTTATAAACAGTTAAACTAGTTAGTTAAACTAGTTAGTGTACCTTGGTGTTATAAACATTAGTTACACTAGTTAGTGTACCTTGGTGGTCCAGGAGGATCTTGTCCCTCTTGGATCCGGAGATGGAGGGAGTCTTGGTCATGATGGTCGGGATGGGGGGCACCAGCTGAGAGTTGCTCCGGGTCAGACCTGAGGTCAGAGGTCAGAGGTCAGACTCTAACGTCCTCTTCACCTCACATGAGTAGAACACCCTTAATTTACGCGCAAGTCGCTTTCATCCAAACGACTTACAATTAGTACATGTGTCAGAAGAAAGAGAGACAACAATATATCATCTGTCAAGTAAGGATGTTCATAGAACCAAGGGCCAAGCACTAACTATCACTAGGTTAACTCATTCTCTGTATACAACAAATAAAGCTAGGATAAGGTGCTATTTTTAACGCCAGGACATACAACATACAATAAGAGTGCGACCATTAAGTACAACATACAATAAGAGTGCTTCCATTAAATACCAGGACGCACAACATAGAGTAGGTGCTTACATTACAGTACAAATTCACTTAACCAGGATGCACGACATACAGCAGTGTTTCCCACACGTAGACCAATGTGTGACGCAGCACCACAGAATCAACACTGAGCGCCACAAACTGATTCCGCTTCTTTTTTTTGGGCGATTTTTTAAATATAAATATCGGCCCGTTCATTCATCTCCTCATAGCACTTGTTCTCCCTGACATTGTCCTTCACACAGACATACGCACACGACCACGCACGCACAGAGACAAGCGTGCATTCATGCCAGTGGTGCGCGGGTAGTACACTCATAAACAGCTGAGTCGCCCGCTCCTATCAGAGGAAAACCCGAAGCAGCGGGATATTTGGCACAGAGAAGACGGGCGTTGACCGTTTCACCAAAGTTTAGTATGATATACTGCGCTCATAGATAGGGTTGGTGACGCAGAAAACGATGCAATGAATACAAGGCCGCCCTCTCCCCCCGTCAGAACTCCTCGTCTCTCTCTCCCCCCTCTCCCGGACTGAAAAAGGGGTCCCACTCTGCCACTGGCACCCCACATTGCTCTGTCTGTGACAAACAGTGTACAGTAAGTGCGTACACTACAGTACACCTTGACTACACTGCAGGGGGCGGCGGCGGCGGTCACCTTGCTGGGCGTTGTACGCGTTGGCGTTGCGCGTCATGCTGGAGGGCAGCCACCCGGCCAGGCTGGCCCGCTGGGTCTTGGTGCCCTTGTGCTTCACGTCCTCCCCGTTCCAGATGATGTCGTCCTCCCACTGCTGCTGGGTGACCATCAGGAAGAGCTCGTTCTCCAGGGGGCCCTCGCCCTCCTAACGCACAGAGGAGGGAGTCACGCCGTGTCCCCTTGCCTCCTCCCTCCTAACGCACAGAGACCGTTACACCTCGTCTCCTAACCTCCTCCCTTCCTACGCAGTTATACACTACTACTAGTATCCTTACCTCCTAATGCACAGATAAACATTACACCTTCGATCCTTACCTCCTACCTCCTAAAGAAGATATAGAAACCTTGTCTCCTAACTCCTACCTTCTTTATAATCCTAATTTGATCCGGTTTACAGAATTTTGGCGATTTTGCAAATCCCATCAAACCTAAAACTAATATAACCTTATCCTTATCCTATCCTCATATAATCCTGATGTAATGAGATCCTAATATAAAGTTTATCTAATCCCAACCCTAATCAATCCTAACTGAATCCAAATGCATCTCGTGGACGGCGGTGGCGTGTGTGCAGACCTCGGTGACCTCCATGGGGGTCTCGTCGCGGCGCGGCGGCGGCAGCGGCGGCGGCGGCGGCTCCTCGACCTCCGGGGTCCCCTCCAGCAGCTTGAAGCCGTAGGTGAAGTTGTTCCCGTCCTCGGGCACCCCCAGCATGTCGTACCAGAGCTGGGCGGGGCCGTAGCGCCACTCCGCCACCCGGGGCCGGGCCTCCTTCTCCTGGGCCGGGTCCCCGCTGGCCTGGGAGAACTTGGACTCCACCGGGGCCATCATGGTGATCTAGAGGGGGGGGGGGACCCAGGCATTAGCACTCCGTTCCCCGTGGGGTCACTGTGTCCCCTGGGGTCGCCCATGGGTTCTTCTCGCCATTTTCATGTGTCCCATGGGTTCCCCACGGGACACATGAGAACCCACGGGACACATGAGAACATGAGAACCCATGGGACATGAGGAACCCACGGGACCCATGAGAACATGGGACACATGAGAACCCACGGGACACATGAGAACCCAGAGAACACATGAGAACACGGGACACATGAGAACACGGGACACATGAGAACCCACGGGACACAGGGAACCCAGAGAACACATGAGAACACGGGACACATGAGAACCCACGGGACACATGAGAACCCAGAGAACACATGAGAACACGGGACACATGAGAACACGGGACACATGAGAACCCACGGGACACATGAGAATCTACGGGACACATGAGAACCCACGGGACACATGAGAACCCAGAGAACACATGAGAACACGGGACACATGGGCTCCCCCCAACCCTTCCCTCAGTTCTCCCGTGTCCCGTGGGATCCCTCCCGGTGTTTCGGTTCCCTGCCCCCCATGCTCAAATAACTTAAGACAACACACCCCACTAGTATTCAGGCCATGGGTTAGACCGTGGTGGCCCACGACGTTACCTCGTCGTCGGAGAGGCACTGCTCAGGGGGCGGGGGAGGGGCGGGCTCGTAGGTCCAGCCCGACTTGACCTCCGACCCCGCCTCCACCACCTCGCCCTCCGGGGGGGGCGTGCCCGGCGGGGGGTCTCGGTGCTTCCTCTTCTTCTTGCGCCGGGCGCTCCTCCAGACAGATGGCATGTTCTTACCGGGACCGAACAGACGCAAGAACCGGAGAACCTGGCGCGACGGAGAACGGTGGTACCGGTTAGACACGGTTGAAACCAGTTTATGTAGGAATTCAAATCGGTTAAAGTCAGGGTTCTGCTGGTCTGAATCTGAAACTATGTCCAACACGAAGGCCTCAGACATCACGGTCACAATCAGACCTTGAAAACATCAACCAGTCGGCCCAACAATGAACTATCAAACATAGTGCACCCATACAACATTCAACATATTGTGCACACACATCAACATATTGTACACACACATACCAACATATTGTACACACACATTAACATATAGTACACACAAATCGAAGCACACACATACATAAACATATTGTGCACACACATCAACATATTGTACACACACCAACATATTGTACACACACATCAGCGCACACACACATCAACATATTGTACACACACACAACAACATATTGTACACACACATGAGCACCCTGCACACACACATCAACATAGACCACCTCACACACCGATTGGATAAAACCCTCCGTGGGGAACCCTGTGAACCAATCAGCTCTCACCTTCCCGGGTCTGAAGACGGGGAACAGCTCGGTGACCCCGGGCAGCGCCTTGGCGGCGTCCTTCTGCATGATGCCGGCCAGGGGGAGGGTCAGGCTGTCGGGGGACCCCCCCGGCCCCAAGCCGGGCCCCAGGCGGTCCGTCTCCGGCTCGGAGTCCGAGGAGCTGCTGAAGTCCACCTTGTCCCCGGAGGACGGGGCGATGATGGAGGGCAGGATGATGCCGTCGCCTTCCTCCCCGGCTGGAGGCAAGAAAACTTTATTCATACAGCAGCAGGGCAGGGTGATCCATCAATTTTTATTTTTCAAAAAGAAAAAAATTATTTAATGTTTTCTAGAAAGGGCAGAACAGCTGGATACTATTTTAGATTGGACCATTTTCTTTTTGACCATTTTGTGTATTTTTTTAAGCCCCATTTCTTTGGGAGAGACATGCTGAATAAATACAATATGTTTTCAAACTCAAAAATAATCGTTTGAATAATCGTGGTTTCAATATTGTCCAAAATAATCCTGATTTTGATTTTTCCCATAATGAAGCAGCGCTATACAGCAGCACTCAAAACACAACAGAGCTGCATTACAGACAGGAAACACACTCCCAACGATCGTCAAAGAATGACAAGTCTCACCACTAGTCCAAACACTGATATTAAATAAAAGCACGAGACAAATAAAGTGTTTATAAACATCGTCTTTCATTAAAAGCGGCGCCAAGATATTTTGAGCCCTGGTTGAGGCATAAAGCGTGAAGTGGTCTTCTCCTTTGGGATCAATGATCGATCAATGATCGATCCATGATCAATGATCATCTACCATCCCCCTCTCACCCGGGATCTGAGCGGACGGCGCGGTGACGGTAGGAGGGGGGGGCGGGGGCATCAGCTTGGCGTCGATATCTTCACAGTCTGCGTCGTAGTCGTCTTCATCGTCTGGAAACACAGAAACATACTTAGACACATCACACACCAAGACACACACTAAGACGCACAACACATCACACACTAAGACACAACACATCACACACACACACACAACACATTCCACACTAAGACACAAAACATAACATCACTTCCTGTTGTGCTACAGATTTGATGCCTCACTCCCTGTTAGACTGAAGAGGTACACACCAGACTTCCTGTTGGGCTGCAGGGTTCCCATAGCGTACTGGTACTTCCTGCTCTCATCCTCGGCCACCTCACTGATGTCAGAGTAGTCGATGGCATCTTCAGTACTCTTCACCCAGCCTGCAGGACATGGGAGGGCAAGGTAGGGGTTAGAGAGTACACAGACAAGTCAGGAAGGGGTTAGACAGTACAGAGAAAGGTCAGACAGTACAGAGACAGGTCATTAAGGAGCAGGTAGGGGTTAGAGTCTAACCCCTACCTGCTCCTTAATGACCTGTCTCTGTACTGTCTAACCCCTACCTGCTCCTTAATGACCTGTCTCTGTACTGTCTAACCGTTAGACAGTACAGAGACAGGTCATTAAGGAGCAGGTAGGGGTTAGACAGTACAGATGCCAGTTCAAACACAGAGGACTGAACCCAGTGCCTCCAGTTGTAATCTGTGGACTAGACGATTGGTGCCTCGTCCTCACCCTCATCGTCGCCCCGGTCGGAGTCCTCGCGGTCCTGCTCCTCGCTGGCTGTGATCTCGGTGAGGAGGGACCCCAGACCCAGGGAGCCCAGACCCGCCAGGTGCTTCTTGGACTCCTGGAGACGCAGAACAACATGGAGTCACCACTGACACTCTTGTCAACAGGAACGAGATGCGTGTGATCCATGTCATTATGGAGCAGGTAGGGGTTAGACAGTACAGAGACAGGTCCTTAAGGAGCAGGTAGGAGTTAGACAGTACAGAGACGGGTCTTTAAGGAGCAGGTAGGAGTTAGACAGTACAGAGACGGGTCTTTAAGGAGCAGGTAGGAGTAAGGGGGCTTCGATTGAGGTGGACACCCTGACCACTCGACCGTCCTGATCACTTCAGAGCGATACGACATAG
>OLKM01000241.1:166911-176911 GCA_900291075.1 Melanogrammus aeglefinus
TGCCTCGTCCTTCACCCTCAATCGTCCCCCGGTTCGGAGTCCTCGCGGTCCTGCTCCTCGCCTGGCTGTTGATCCAGGTGAGGAGGGACCGCCAGACGCAGGGAGCCCAGACCGCCAGGTGTTCTTGGACTCCTTGGGACGCAGAACCAACATGGAGTACCACTGACACTCTGTCAACAGGACGAGATGCGTGTGATCCATGCCATTATGGAGCAGGTAGGGGTTAGACAGTACAGAGACGGGTCCTTAAGGAGCAGGTAGGGGTTAGACAGTACAGAGACAGGTCTTTAAGGAGCAGGTAGGAGTTAGACAGTACAGAGACGGGTCTTTAAGGAGCAGGTAGGAGTAAGGGGGCTTCGATTGAGGTGGACACCCTGACCACTCCACCGTCCTGATCACTTCAGAGCGATAACGACATAGCAGTATGTAGGACAATGAAGACTATCATAACAGTGATAACACCTCCTTTTACAGCCTGAGGTTTTCAGTGTTTCCTTCCAGCTCTCATGGTCGTAATCCAACCCAGTCTTTTACTGTACGTACATCATCCAGCACGCTGTCGTCCTCCAGCTGTCCGTCTTCGTTGATGTTCCCGAAGAGGAACCCGGTCAGCGAGAAGGGCCGGCCCTGCTCCTCATCGCTGTCGGAGTCCGACATCTACAGGGTTCACGTCCCACCACAACACAAACATACACACAATACAACATACACAACGCACACGCACAACACACATGACCCAACAGCAGTGACAGGGTTAGAGAGAAGGGCAGTCTGATGGAGGACACTCAAGATAACATTAAAGAAAGAAGTTACAGCGCACAGATGGTGGGCAAACTGTGTAGCATTATAACTGATTATAAAGCCAAGTAGTACTAACATTTTGTTTTATATACTGCTTTCCTTGGGGGAGAGGGGACATATATTTATATATCGATACATCTATCCATAGATATATATGTAGTTAGTTGTTAACTCAAATGAGAGCCAGACTGACTTTAGTGATTCCAGTATGATGAAATCAGTCTCCACCGGTGAGGCTGTTCAGAGTACTAAACATGTAACCAACCTTATTGACGAGGGTTTAACGTTATGAAGTCATCAACAAGGCTAAAAACACATCCTAAGATAGACTAATTAACGTGTAACTAACCCAAGTGACCTGGGTTTAGTATGATGAAGACATCAACAAGGCTTACACACCACACATGCTAAACTATTATAGTACTGAACGTGTTAACTCCCATTAGCTGCCCGGGTCTAGTATTATGAAGACCTCCACATGGCTTACACACTACACATCCTAACCTCGTCGAATAGTTAACGTGTTAACTCACCTCAGTCGCCCGGGTTCAGGGTGATGTTGGGTTCAGTGTTATGTTGTGTTCTGTGCACCACTGCCTCGCTAAGTTACATGCCAGCGAGCTGCTAGTTTACCAGCAGGACGACCACCGCCTTTATACTGACCCCCGCACTGCATATGCAATACACTGTTGTTCTGTTTTGTTTTTAATGAGCATGAGAAGTCATTTCAGTGGATTGTTTTAATGTTTTGAGCTGTGGCGTACAGTAGCACCTGAAGTGCTAGCATTGCTAACTGGCTAACATAGTGCCCGGATGGGCTGGCGCGATTTTGCGTCAGAGGTGCGTTCAAGAGCGCACTGTAAATTAGAGTGGTTCAGTTGATCACATGATCATTCTATAGAGTTATGACATTAATTACGGATTTGTCAGTAATGTATTTACTGGCAGATAAGTGTTTTTCCTCAACTGTATAGTAAATGTAATAGTATTTTGATTATTGATGTCATAGATGGCCATGGATAACACATATTATAGGATGTTGTTGCTTTGGTCCAATCTGGAGCGGATAAATATTTCCCATAATGAAGAGTTAAAAGTGTGGTAGACATAAGATTTCATATTTTACATGGTAAATAACATGGTGAAACATAATTCTAAATCATGGTAAATTACCCAATTCCTGATTGACAGCCATAATGTATGACGTCCGGAACTGATCTCAAATGTTGTGAAGCATACTCTTAACACATAATACAATAACAATATTTTACATTATATAAAATAAACAAACACATCAAATAATACATATTTTAGAAAGAGGATCTCAGAATTTAATCATATCTGCTGAAATATATATATTTTTTCATCAAATCAATTCATTTCAAACATTTAAGGGGGCTCAAATCATTGAGAACAGGCGGAGCAGTCGTTTTAGCACTAGGACCTTCCCAGTCCTGGAAGTCAAGGTTATCATTCCCGACCACACGCGCTTCTACAACCCCACTAGATCCACTTCTTCTCTTCTTGCTCCCAGTGTCAAGCGGGATCCTCTAGTAGCTCGGTCAGATTACACCTCAGTATCCACGTTCGTAGAACTGATTCACCGTGATGAGACCACATCCGGACCAAAGCTCAACATGTTGTTAAAACTACAAGGATAGTGATCTTCTTACCAACAGCGAGGAGAAAACCTGTTGAGTAACCACAAAAAAAAACACCAGGAAGCCTCATTTAGCCACTTTTAATAGTTTTAAAACATTGGGATTGGAAAAGAGTATAAAAGTGATCGTGTGTGACAATATGAAACCAGTTCAATATGCAAGGTGTGATGCCTCCTTTAAAAAGTCTCATCCTCAGACCTGTTAAAACCAGCTGTATGCGTACTCACTAAAACGATACAAGCAGTAGCTTCAAAATACAAACGCTGACCCCATATACAGCTTTACAAATGATCCGCTGAGCTCACAGAGGGAGGGACGACAAGAGTCCAATGTACATTAAGGAGGAGTCCGCGGAGCTCGTAGAGGATGGGGAATAAAAGAAGAGTAGAAATTTACATTACAGTCCAGGACCACATATGGCAGTTCATCATGCATTTACCATGGTAGCCCCAGTGAGGAAAAACCACCAAGCACCATCGCAGTCACATAACAACAGAGTCCGGCCTAGTCCAGAGCCGGGACGACACAGACCGGACCGGGTCCAGGTTGTTCTCCGCGTCGACACTTGAGAAAAAATACCCTCTGCTGACCGCCTCCTCCTCTGGCTGCGCCGTCTCCACGTTGAGGTACGTTGTATAAAAATAGGACTAACCATAATTCTAGAAGCCGCTGTCACACCAAATTTGTACCGGGTGCCAAATTTGTACCGGGTTACGTAATCCATTCCAAACCTGCCTAGCAACAGATGATCGCGGACGATCGCGTCAAATGACGTAGGAAAGTTCGCGAACATGCTCGATATCGTTCATGGAGGGTGACAAGACAGATAACACTTATTTTACAAATTACATTTATTAGCGTTCCTAATTACATTTATTAGCGTTCCTACACTTTAAACATCCAGTTTACTAGCTAAATGCGATTAAACAATTAAATCCAATACAAATATATAGTTAGGAACGCTAATAAATGTAATTTGTAGAATAAGTGTTATCTGTCTTGTCGCCCTCTATGAACGATATCTAGAATGTTCGCGAACCTTCCTACGTCATTCGATGCGATCGTCCGCGATCATCTGTTGCTAGGCAGGTTTGGAATGGATTACGTAACCCGGTACAAATTTGGCACCCGGTACAAATTTGGTGTGACACCGCCCGTCGTTCAGAGTACCGGGACTCCGGTGTGTGATGATGAAGATGACGACGATGATGACGGCGATGATCATGATGATGATCATGAAGATGATCATGAAGATGATGATTGATGATGCATTGAAGATGATCAAGAAGATGATCATGAAGATGATGAAACATAAAGCGAAAGGAATACGGTTGAATAAATAACATGAGACCCAGAGAACCCAGGGGGATTCTGGGAGATGAAACCACACCCCCTCCGCAGTGCTGGAGAATAAAAGGAGAGAGAGAGACCATCACCCCCCCCCCGGGTCAGACCCGCCCCCTCAAGGGCCCGAGTCTTCAGCACCAAACCCAAACATGTCAATACCCTGGACGCTCTGCTGGGGGGGGTTGGCTCCCCTCCGTCCGCCCTGGGGGGTCCCGGCCGTGTCCGGGGCGTACCCCCGGGGTGTGTGTTGATGGCGTTGGGCAGAGCCCGGGGGGGGGGGGGGGGGGAATGGGGGGTGGTCGCTAGGTGAGGGATTGGTCGCTAGGTGAGGGAGCTTCCAGACCGGTCAAACTTCTTCCCCTTGGAGAGCGCGGCGACCTGCTTCAGCAGCTCCCGGTTCTTGGTCTGCGGACACAGAGCACCATCAAGGCTAAAGTACACTACTCCGTAACCACGGAGACCCCCCTCGAGCCTTCGAAGTTCTCCGTCGGGATGTCGGATAAGCGATGCAATTCCCCGCCCGCTCACGAGGTGCAAAGTAAACAAGATGCAAAAGAAGTACAAAAGTTAAGACACAAATAATACCAATAGAGGAGGACAATTATAAATGAAAGGCTGTGTTGTTGTGAGAGGAGTCTAACTGGAAAAAGTGATTCTGGCAATTATGCTGTTAAGAGTATCGATCACAGCCCCCGCCACCTCCGTCCACCTCCGTCGCGTTGACGGAACGTTAATAAAGATTGGATGCGCATGTAGAGCGGAGAGGGCTCCCTGTGTCTACGTACAGCACTTTACGGAGTAGTTAGAACCAGGCTTTAGTCTGAGCCACTCTGCTGACCCTCTTACTCCGGCCCGGGGTCAGTTACAACTAGTCCCCCGCTAAAAGGTTTGCTGGTAATATTCTCTTGGCCACTTCACTTGACACAACGATCAAATATGATCCGAATAAGCTAATCGCTAATGCTTGTGGGAAGTGGAGTTTTAAAAGCCAGAGGCACAATGATAATATTGAATTCAAAAACCTCAGGAAACATATTCAACGTTTTTCCTTGGATGTGTATGGAGAGATACGTCGGAACAACAGGTGCTACCTGCTGCTGCTCCATCGACTCCTTGTGGGCCTTGTCCATGTTGTTCATCTTGACCCGCATGTTCGATTCCTGGTACTGGAAGTCGGCTTTGATCTCCGTCAGCTGAGAGGAAACAAGCCATCGTCATCGGTCAGCCGAGTTTCGAGAACGGTGTTCTTTAGGAGAAGAGTGTATAATAGACGGAGGAGGCCGCCTTTCAGTGTCCACCCATCAAGCTAAACTGTCCTTTGGACTCAGGACCGTTCCTCACTAGGGGGAGAGTTAGCATTTCAGCAGCTATTAGTGAGAGTCTAAAGCATCTTAGGCCCAATCCCATTTCTACCCCTTACCCTTACCCCTCCCCTTTGTTTTGAAGGGGTAAGGGGTAGAAATGGGATTGGGCCTTAAACACCAGGACTAGAGTCCAACAGGACTTGGGTCTAACAGGACTTGGGTCAAACAGGACTAGGGTCTAACAGGACTAGGGTCTAACAGGACTAGGGTCTAACAGGACTAGGGTCTAACAGGACTAGGGTCTAACAGGACTTGGGTCTAACAGGACTTGGGTCTAACAGGACTTGGGTCTAACAGGACTAGGGTCTAACAGGACTTGGGTCTAACAGGACTAGAGTCTAACAGGACTTGGGTCTAACAGGACTTGGGTCTAACAGGACTTGGGTCTAACAGGACTAGAGTCTAACAGGACTAGAGTCTAACAGGACTTGGGTCTAACAGGACTAGAGTCTAACAGGACTAGAGTCTAACAGGACTAGAGTCTAACAGGACTAGAGTCTAACAGGACTAGGGTCTAACAGGACTAGAGCCTAACAGGACTAGAGTCTCACAGGACTAGAGTCTAACAGGACTAGAGTCTAACAGGACTAGAGTCTAACAGGACTAGAGTCTAACAGGACTAGAGTCTAACAGGACTAGAGTCTAACAGGACTAGAGCCTAACAGGACTAGAGTCTAACAGGACTAGAGTCTAACAGGACTAGAGTCTAACAGGACTAGAGTCTAACAGGACTAGAGTCTAACAGGACTAGAGTCTAACAGGACTAGAGCCTAACAGGACTAGAGCCTAACAGGACTAGAGTCTCACAGGACTAGAGTCTCACAGGACTAGAGTCTCACAGGACTTAGGTCTAACCAGAGTCCCACAGGTTTAGCCTGGCGTCTCAGGGTCTAGAGCCCCCCCCCCCAGAGTGTTTCGGGGTCTACGAGCCGACCCTGGTGGGTGTTTGGCGGGGCACCTTGCGGTCTTTCTCCAGGATGGTCTGGTCCCTCTGCTGCAGCATTCGCTTCATCGACATCACTTCCTCCTTCAGCTGGCTGATGAGGATGAAGTTGTCCGTTCCCCCGGAGTCCATCGACTGAGTGATGGAGCTGCTGGTTGGGGAGAAAGTACTGGTTAATACACAGGACAGACAGGCAGAGATACTGGTTAATACACAGGACAGACAGGCAGAGATACTGGTTAATACACAGGACAGACAGGCAGAGATACTGGTTAATACACAGGACAGACAGGCAAGAGATACTGGTTAATACACAGGACAGACAGGCAGAGATACTGGTTAATACACAGGACAGACAGGCAGAGATACTGGTTAATACACAGGACAGACAGGCAGAGATACTGGTTAATAACACAGGACAGACCAGAGAGGCGGAGATACTGGTTAATACACAGGACAGACAGGCAGAGATACTGGTTAATACACAGGACAGACAGGCAGAGATACTGGTTAATACACAGGACAGACAGGCAGAGATACTGGTTAATACACAGGACAGACAGGCAGAGATACTGGTTAATACACAGGACAGACAGGCAGAGATACTGGTTAATACACAGGACAGACAGGCAGAGATACTGGTTAATACACAGGACAGACAGGCAGAGATACTGGTTAATACACAGGACAGACAGGCAGAGATACTGGTTAATACACAGGACAGACAGGCAGAGATACTGGTTAATACAAAGGCTGGAGAAGCAGGAGCTACTAGTGAACTGGGGGACTAGAGAGGAGGAGATACGGTTAGGAGCAGAGAGGAGGAGATACGGTTAGGAGCAGAGAGGAGGAGATACGGTTAGAAAGTAAAAGAAAGTAAAACTTTGCTACCAAAAACCATCGATTTATTAAATCAGCGTATGAATTTGATTCTTCTCCCATTTATTAATCTGATATTAACGTACGGAATGAAAGCACCCTCTCACCTGTCTCCGTTGGACGGCTTCAGCTCCAGTTTTGGTTTCTTTTTGGGCGTCTCCTTCTGGATGGAAGACGACTTATGGCTGCAGAGGGAAGCGAGACGGACTGGTGAGCACCGAGCAGCCGGAACAGAGACGCAGGGAGACAGAACCGAAGGGAGCAGAAAGGAAGGAGCGGAGGAGGAGCAGGGAAGGAGGAGCAGGGAAGGAGAGGGAAGAGCTTGGAAAGCAGGAAGTGGGGAACACGAGGAGCAGGAGGAGGTCAGGAAGGAACAGAAGGAGAGCCAGGTCTCACCTCTGCTTCCATAGTCCTGGCTCCTGCTCCGGACTCAGACTGCCGCTCAGTCTGTAAACAACAACAACAACAACAACAACAACAACAACAACAACAACGTCGTCAACAACACAAAAAACTCCCCAACATGGCAACAACCTGAGGCCGCGATGCAATTCAGACACCTGTCTGTCTGGGGGCTAGACCTGCTCACTCTATAGAGTGGAACCCCCATAGAGTGGAACCCCCATAGAGTGGAACCCCCATAGAGTGGAACCCCCATAGGCTGCTGTCTGTCTGGGGGCTAGACCTATGGCTGCGCAATTAATCGAATTTTGATCACGATTTCGATTTTTTTGGGGTCAAACGATCTCCAAATTAATAAAATTGAGTTGGAACGACTCTTTTGGAATTTTCCGTTTTGTGAAAGAGACGCGCGTGCGCAATTCAGTCCCTCCCCCAAGAGCATTCAACGCGGCCCCGCGAGCTGTGTGCGTGTGTGCGGTGACCTGATGGCAGTGCGAGGAGAGCCGCGTTTACTCGATAGAAAGGGTAAAACGAGTTCTCTAATATGACAACACTTCGGATTCGAAGAAGCCGACGAGGCACAGGCCCACATAATGTGCTACAATGTTACATCTGCACCCCGTGGAAACACGACAAACTTGTTCAATCACCTAAGGCCCCGTCCACACTAACCCGGGTAAATCTACAAACGCATCAATATGCATCCGTTTAGCCCTTCCGTCCACACTAAACCGGAGAATTCCGACACGGAAAACGATCGGTGGATCGGTGGATGAATGTGTAAACGCTGGGTTCGCGTTGTAGTGCGGACAGGGTAGACGGAGGCCTTTCAGAAACGACGACGCTCGGTTGCCATGACACTGTGCCATGACGCTGCCACAGGCCGGGAGACGCTGGGGGGGCCAACCTACTTGTGGTGGGAGCTAGTGTGGCGGTTGTGCGGGTGTTGCTGGTGGTGGTGGTGGTGGGGTCGGGAGTGCTGGTCCTTGTCACCGAGGGAAGAGGAGGAGTTGGAGGAGCCAAAGCCCTTCCTCTGATCCTTGGTCTTCTGCAGCACGCGGCGGTACGACAGAGTACACAGCCAGCACAGCAGCTTACCGTCCACCTACACACACACACACAGAGTTACACACACACATATAGGTGTTACGAGAAAGTACACTGCCAGCAGGGCAGCTTACCGTGCACCTACACACCTACACACACACACACACACACAGGCGCGTTACCTTTCTCCGGCCCTCCTCCTTCCTGTCGAAGGCACACTGCTGCTTGCACTGCTCACAGGTCTGCGGTGGGCCGTACTTCTTCTCTGAGTTGGTGCAGCGCTGGCACTTGGTGCCGATGAAGGCAGCGATGATGTTACAGTACTGGCAGGGCTTGGGCTGCAGGCGGAGACGGGGTTAGCGGGTCAGTACACAGCACGGCCTTATAGTAGGACAACCCCCACTGAGGGATACCGTACAGAACATGTATAGAAACATTGCAGGCCAAGGCATTACTACATCTTTATACTCAGAGCAACTACATCATGAATAATGATTGATTAATAACAGCACAATCAGACGGGAGAACAGAATGTGGTTGGATGAAGACAAGAAGACGGCTCACCGTCCCAAACTGTTTCACATTCTGGGCGCATTTCTTGCAGATTGTGTTTGTTTTACTGGGAAGAGAAAGGTAAAGTCAGTGAGACAGGTCCTAGGGTGGGGCTGAAACATTGTGAGAGAGCGCTGCGCAGTGAGACCGATCCTAGGTCGAGCTGAAACACTGAAGTAGCACTGCGCTGTGAGACAGTTCCTGGGTGGTTCTGAAACACAGAGCACTGTGATGTGAGACAGATCCTAGGTGGTGCTGAAACATGACCCACCTCTCCTGCTGGAACTCCGAGCGGCAGTACGTACACTTCACCATGGGGTGTGCGATGCGACACTCCTGGGGCCCGAAACAAATAGACAGATATTAAATACAGATACACTGGTAAACAGGCCGAACTAACAGAACAATACAACTTATTATCCACTCCTTCTGAGTTAGGTCTCACAACCTTAACCCACAGAAAAAAGGTTGAGATAAACAAGTGAAATGATCAATGTCTACACTTTTTTTTTATTTCATGCTCTTTTAAAATGTGTCATCCTTGCATTTTTAAAAAGGAAAAGGGATGCCGAATGCCACCCTATCTGTGACTTGTATATCTATATCTAAATATCATGGACTTTGTGTTTATCGGAGATGACGCTCTAGTCCGAGTCAACAAGGACAATAAAGACTGCGTGGGGTTTTAAAGTTGATAAATGGTACGTTTACTCATCCATACAGCAATAAGGTAAAACACTCAATTGCAAATCGCTTAAGTACCACTTTATTACGAGTGTGTGACCGCTGTCGAAGAGTTGATCTGTGTTCGGATCAAAGCTCTCAACATGTTGCTCATCCATAGCATTAGAGCTTACATTACATAAGACCCAGGCGGGCCAGTGCCTGCAGGTTGCATCTCAAGGCTCGGAGCTCGGTCGTTTTTCTATTTACATTTTGTTCAAAGCCACTAGCTGGGACTGGACCACCACCAGCCACCCCCACACACACACACACACACTGAA
>OLKM01000241.1:181911-194411 GCA_900291075.1 Melanogrammus aeglefinus
ACTAACAGGAGGTAGGGTTCTTCATAGAGCACTAACAGGAGGTAGGGTTCTTCATAGAGCACTAACAGGAGGTAGGGTTCTTCATAGAGCACTAACAGGAGGTAGGGTTCTTCATAGAGCACTAACAGGAGGTAGGGTTCGTCATAGAGCACTAACAGGAGGTAGGGTTCTTCATAGATAACTAACAGGAGGTAGGGTTCTTCATAGAGCACTAACAGGATGTACGGTTCTTCATAGAGCACTAACAGAAGGTATGGTTCTTCATAGAGCACTAACAGGAGGAAGGGTTCTTCATAGAGCACTAACAGGAGGTAGGGTTCTTCATAGAGCACTAACAGGAGGTAGGGTTCTTCATAGAGCACTAACAGGAGGTAGGGTTCTTCATAGAGCACTAACAGGAGGTAGGGTTCTTCATAGAGCACTAACAGGAGGTAGGGTTCTTCATAGAGCACTAACAGGAGGTAGGGTTCTTCATAGAGCACTAACAGGAGGTAGGGTTCTTCATAGCGCACTAACAGGAGGTAGGGTTCTTCATAGCGCACTAACAGGAGGTAGGGTTCTTCATAGAGCACTAACAGGAGGTAGGGTTCTTCATAGAGCACTAACAGGAGGTAGGGTTCTTCATAGCGCACTAACAGGAGGTAGGGTTCTTCATAGAGCACTAACAGGAGGTAGGGTTCTTTATAGAGCACTAACAGGAGGTAGGGTTCTTCATAGCGCACTAGCAGGAGGTAGGGTTCTTCATAGAGCACTAACAGGAGGTAGGGTTCTTCATAGAGCACTAACAGGAGGTAGGGTTCTTCATAGCGCACTAACAGGAGGTAGGGTTCTTCATAGAGCACTAACAGGAGGTAGGGTTCTTTATAGAGCACTAACAGGAGGTAGGGTTCTTCATAGCGCACTAGCAGGAGGTAGGGTTCTTCATAGAGCACTAACAGGAGGTAGGGTTCTTCATAGAGCACTGACAGGTCGGTTCCTACCTGGCGGGTCATCTGCCAGACGCAATCGATGAACTGGACGAAGACGGGCGAGCGGTCGGCGTCCGTGTGGTTCTTGTCGCCGTGGCCGATCCTCTGGACAGGAAACAGGAAGTGGTTTAGTGGGAGTTTGGTGTCTGTGCTGCTGTCGGCAGACATCCTAGTGAACATAGGGGTTAGACAGTACAGACAGGAGGAGGTGCGTACCAGGTAGGGGTTAGACAGTACAGAGACAGGAGGAGGTGCGTACCAGGTGGGGGTTAGACAGTACAGAGACAGGAGGAGGTGCGTACCAGAAGGGGTTAGACAGTACAGCCAGGAGGAGGTGCGTACCAGGTAGGGGTTAGACAGTACAGACAGGAGGAGGTGCGTACCAGCTGGAAGCGGTGTCCAAAGCTCAGCCATTCCTTCTCCAGGAGCACCTGGAAGCCCCGGGTGGTCCGGTAGAAGCCGTCCAGCATGAGCATGGAGAGGGAGGTGAGCTGGGCGGTGCGGTCCCAGCCGTCGCTGCAGTGCACCACCACCGACGTCTTCCCGGACTCCACCTTGTCCGCAATCCTCAGGGCTCCTGCCATGATCAGCTAAGAACACACACACACACACAGGGTAAGACACACACACACACACACACACACACACACACACAGGGGGAGACACACACACACACACGGGAAGACATAGACACACACACACACACACACACACACACACACAGGGTAAGACACACACACACACACACAGGGGCAGACACACACACCACACACAACACACACACACACACACACACACAGGGCAGACACACACACACACACACACACACACACACACACACACACACACACACACACACACACACACACACACACACACACACACAGGGGCAGACACACACACACACACACACACACACACACACACACACACACACACACACACACACACACACACACACACACACACACACACACACACACACACACACACACACAGGGGAAGACACACACAGACACACACACACACACACACACATACACACACACACACACAGGAGAAGACATACACGCACACATTCAAGTCACCCCTCATAAACTCATTATAACATTGTCAAATCTGAATCTTCAACATCTTCCCCTCCGGCCCGCCCACCTTGATGTGCTCCAGCCAATGGGTGGACTCCAGGTTGGACAGCCAATGGGGCTCCTCGATGTTGGGGTACACCACCTCCTTCAGCTTGCGGAGCGACTCCCTCATGACGTGGATGTTGTGGATGTCCAGGAAGACCAGCTCCGCGTTCTGGTAGGCGTCCTCGCTCTCGTAGCCCCCGCCCTTCATCTGAATAACATCAGAATACATCATTATATTCATAGTAAACATCATTATTTTTAAAGGGGACATATTACACCACCAGTGAGTGGGATTAGCCGGTACAAGCCGTCATTCTGTAAATGTGCAGCGTCTGACATCACAGGCGGGCGTGTCCACCTAGACGTACGCTGGATAGATCAGTCCCTCAGCCCACTCAGTGGACTGTGGCAAACGTTGCTAATCTATCCGTCGTACATCTCGGTGGACACGGCCACCTGTGGTGTCAGAAGCTGCACATTTTCACAACACCTTGAAAAGGCTGATGCCCCTCCCACCTGGGGGTACGATACGTCCCCTTTAATAAGGTATAGCAAACAGGTTCACAACCTCTCTCTCCCTTAGCCCCCAACCTGCCTAGGGATGCTATGTAGCTAGCCTAGCTTAGCGCTACCTTGTTGGCAGCTAGCCTATCACAGTGCTACATTGTCAGCAGCTATTCTAGCACAGCGCTACCTTGTTGGCTGCTAGCCTATCACAGCGCTACATTGCCAGCAGCTAGCCTAGCCTAGCGCTACCTTGTTGGCAGCTAGCCTATCACAGCGCTACATTGCCAGCAGCTAGCCTAGCACAGCGCTAGCTTGTCGGCAGCTAGCATAGCCTAGCGCTACCTTGTCCGCAGCTAGCCTAGCCTAGCGCTACCTTGTTGGCAGCGGCGTTGACGCTGGGCCGGGCGTCGAAGATGAACAGCTTGTGCGACTGGGCGTTGGCGTCCATGATGGCCTGCAGGTACTTCTCGTCCTCCTTGCTCCTCTTCCCGTTCACCCCCACCATGGGCTGGCTGCAGCGGGTCACCGTGGCCTGGCTCTCTGGGTGGATCCACGACAACACCTGCACCCACGTCATTACGGGACGGTGTCACTGTTTACTTCATCCAAAGCAATTTACATTGAATACAGTGACCAGTTATTAAGGAGCATGTAAGGGTTAGACCAGGGGTCACCAACACGGTGGGCACCAGGGCGCCCGCTAGGACCACATGAGGGGCCCGCAGGCCTGTCCTAAAAACAGCACAACTCATTCTTGAACAACTCTTTCCCACCTTTTTTAAAGTCATTGTTGATAATTATTGTGAGAAATCATTAACATGATCAGTGTCTTCACATCGATGAGTATCATTCATCATTAATAATAATATATAACTAAAGGCAAACTGAGAACATATGTTATTTCAGAAGAGTGTATCAAACTGGGTGCCCTTTGTTTGACTCAACATTCAAAAAGGTTGGTGACCCCTGGGTTAGACAGTACAGAGACAGGTCATTAAGGAGCAGGTAGGGGTTAGACAGTACAGAGACAGGTCATTAAGGAGCAGGTAGGGGTTAGACAGTACAGAGACAGGTCATTGAGGAGCAGGTAGGGGTTAGACAGTACAGAGACGGGTCACTAAGAGCAGGTAGGGGGTAGACAGTACAGAGACAGGTCATTAAGGAGCAGGTAGGGGTTAGACAGTACAGAGACAGGTCATTAAGGAGCAGGTAGGGGTTAGACAGTACAGAGACAGGTCATTAAGGAGCAGGTAGGGGTTAGACAGTACAGAGACAGGTCATTAAGGAGCAGGTAGGGGTTAGACAGTACAGAGACAGGTCATTAAGGAGCAGGTAGGGGTTAGACAGTACAGAGACAGGTCATTAAGGAGCAGGTAGGGGTTAGACAGTACAGAGACAGGTCATTAAGGAGCAGGTAGGGGTTAGACAGTACAGAGACAGGTCATTAAGGAGCAGGTAGGGGTTAGACAGTACAGAGACAGGTCCTTAAGGAGCAGGTAGGGGTCAGGGGGCATCTTGCTGTATGACCCCTACAGGTAGACATTGGACTTTAGGGATTGAACCCAGAACCTTTGGAATGGGTCAAACATCCTAAAGACCCCCAAATACTTGTTGAGATGTTATGGGTGCCAAAATAGCCGCTTTGCACTCCAAACAAGGTGCTGGCCTGGGCCTCTACGGGGGCCGGGAGCCCAGTGGGGGGGTCCGGCTACTCACAGGGATCCGACCTTTGGCCCGGAAGGCGGCCACCCTCCTGATGTCCTCGTCGGGGATGTTGACCGGCACGGCCAGGGAGGAGGGGTAGGTGTCACACAGCTCGTAGTGGTCGTTGGCCTTCGTCACACGCCAGCTCTCGTTGGGGATGCCCTGGGGAGCAGAGAACACACTCTGAGGGGTGGAGCAGAGAACACAGTCTGAGGGGTGGAGTATAGAACACAGTCTGAGGGGTGGAGTATAGAACACAGTCTGAGGGGTGGAGTATAGAACACAGTCTGAGGGGGTGGAGTATAGAACACAGTCTGAGGGGTGGAGTATAGAACACAGTCTGAGGGGTGGAGCAGAGAACACAGTCTGACGGTGGAGTATAGAACACAGTCTGAGGGGTGGAGTATAGAACACAGTCTGAGGGGTGGAGTATAGAACACAGCCTGAGGGGTGGAGTATAGAACACAGTCTGAGGGGTGGAGTAAAGAGCACAGTCTGAAGGGTGGAGTAAAGAACACAGTCTGAGGGGTGGAGTATAGAACACAGTCTGACGGAGGAGTATAGAACACAGTCTGAGGGGTGGAGTATAGAACACAGCCTGAAGGGTGGAGTATAGAACACAGTCTGAGGGGTGGAGTATAGAACACAGTCTGAAGGGTGGAGTATAGAACACAGTCTGAGGGGTGGAGAATAGAACACAGTCTTACCTGGTGGAGTATAAAAACCCTCACTAGAGTACTTGTGTCCTCTAGTGTGGATCAGGACCAGGTACCTTCAGCCCTCACTAGATGAAGTACTTCGTGTCCTGTGTGGACCAGGTACCTCCACCCTTCCCACTTGGACCAGGTACCTCCACCCTTCCCACTTGAACCAGGTACCTGTCTCTTGTACTCAGCGATAGCGTCGTAAACCTTCCATCCGTTCTCCGGGAACACCTGACTGTATTCAAATGCAAAGATTGGCTGAGGGAGAGAAAAGTCTTTTAGTATTATGTACATCTTACTTGTTTAACCTTTAATTTTTTTGGAAATGTAAATGTGTACTTTCCATGCCAGAAGAGCTCCTAAATAATTGAAGGGAGGGCGAGAGCTAGAGAAAAACAAACACAGAGAGATAGACAGACGGAGACGGGTCTCTACTCACCAGCCCGTTGGAAACTGGGAACGCGTATTTCATCAGGACTTCAAAGATGGACTTCTTCAGAGCGTCCTCTGACTGTTTGTGAGCGAAGCGTAGATTTCTCATGTCCTGGTGAAGACAGAGAACCCAGTAAGTGATCAGTAGTAGTTCACTGACTGATCAGTAGTAGTTCACTGACTGATCAGTAGTAGTTCACTTAGTGATCAGTAGTAGTTCACTGACTGATCAGTAGTAGTTCACTGAGTGATCAGTAGTAGTTCACTGAGTGATCAGTAGTAGTTCACTGAGTGATCAGTAGTAGTTCACTGAGTGATCAGTAGTAGTTCACTGAGTGATCAGTAGTAGTTCTCTGAGTGATCAGTAGTAGTTCTCTGAGTGATCAGTAGTAATTCACCGAGTGATCAGTAGTAGAATGAAGTGGTTGGCAGCTTTTCACTAACTCATGGCAAATACAAATGTAGTCCCAAACATGAGTCTGTTTGTACATACAGAACCTTTATCTGACATTTCAACCTTTTAAATCTTTTTTTAATTCAAATATCGATAACTAAATGATCCATCAATGTCATGTGCCCCTATCTAAAAATCAGGGTCCCCAATGGGTCGCGCCCACCTGGTGGAACCCCGGTACGAAAGTGATGTCATCATGAAGTAGTGTAGGAGGGGTACCCCTGTCCTAGAGTGATGTCATCACAGTGTAGTGTAGGTGGGGTACCCCTGTCCTAGAGTGATGTCATCACAGTGTAGTGTAGGTGGGGTACCCCTGTCCCACAGCGATGTCATCTGTAGGGGGGGTACCCCTGTCCTAGAGTGATGTCATCACAGTGTAGTGTAGGTGGGGTACCCCTGTCCTAGAGTGATGTCATCACAGTGTAGTGTAGGGGGGGTACCCCTGTCCCACAGTGATGTCATCACAGTGCGGTGTAGGAGGGGTACCCCTGTCCTAGAGTGATGTCATCACAGTGTAGTGTAGGGGGGGTACCCCTGTCCCACAGTGATGTCATCACAGTGCGGTGTAGGTGGGGGGGGGTCGTCCTCTAGTACCTTGCAGACCAGACCGTAGGACACGTCTCCCCGACTGGACGCTCCACCGATCTTCTCCACGCGGCTCACCACGCCAAGCGGCAGGTCCAGCACGAACACCGGCTCCTGGAGAACACACCAGAGACTGCATCTGTAGCAACGCTTTACCTGTCTGTAGCGACGCTTTACCTGTCTGTAGCAACGCTTTACCTGTCTGTAACAACGCTTTACCTGTCTGTAACAACGCTTTACCTGTCTGTAACAACGCTTTACCAGTCTGTAACAACGCTTTACCTGTCTGTAGCAACGCTTTACCTGTCTGTAACAACGCTTTACCTGTCTGTAGCAACGCTTTACCTGTCTGTATCAACGCTTTACCAGTCTGTAACAACGCTTTACCTGTCTGTAGCAACGCTTTACCTGTCTGTAACAACGCTTTACCTGTCTGTAGCAACGCTTTACCTGTCTGTAACAACGCTTTACCTGTCTGTAACAATGCTTTACCTGTCTGTAACGCTTTACCTGTCTGTAGCAACGCTTTACCAGTCTGTAACAACGCTTTACCAGTCTGTAGCAACGCTTTACCTGTCTGTAACAACGCTTTACCTGTCTGTAACAACGCTTTACCTGTCTGTAGCAACGCTTTACCTGTCTGTAACAACGCTTTACCTGTCTGTAGCAACGCTTTACCTGTCTGTAACAACGCTTTACCTGTCTGTAGCAACGCTTTACCTGTCTGTAACAACGCTTTACCTGTCTGTAACAACGCTTTACCTGTCTGTAACAACGCTTTACCTATCTTTAATACTTTAAAGATAGGTAAAGCTTTAATACAGATTGATACTTTATCCATCTGTAATCATGCTTTATCTATCTGTAATACTTTATTATTAAAGATAGGTAAATCATTAATACAGATTGATACTCTTATCTATTTGTATTAATGCTTTATCCATCTTTAATAATCATCTATCCCTTTCTATTAATGCTTGTTCTATCTTATAAATACTTTATCATCTTTATTAATACTGTCTTCCAGGAAATGGTTCACTTCCCTCCAGAGCTGCACCCAACCATGAATCCATCAAACTATTTATAAAGAGCAATTTATAAAGTGCAAAACATGGAAGCAACACAACAAGAACTAGAATCTAGTTTAAAATAACAGAACCCACCTCAGAACCACAGAGTGACATTCGAGAGGTGGAATTCAGCAGAATGAAGTATGTACTGCACGTGACTAAAGAAAGCAAAGCTCAAAGGGGTGAAACGTTGTCATGTTGCTCTCACCTGGTCCATGCACCTGAAGAACAGCCGGTAGTTGGTCACGTTCACCGTGCCTCTCAGGGGGCCTCGGAACGGACAGATGTACATCACGTCTTTGGCTGTCAGGAGGTGAGACCAACACCAGGTCATGGGGACAACGAAGTGAAGGGAACGGACTTGCTATGTTGTGATTTCGCGAGACGGTGAACAGAAGAAGAAGAGTGCCACTCACCGATATCTACGACAGTTTCGCCTGGAAGTAACTGTGGCTCTTCTTTACACTCGTTGGGTACCTGCTGACAACACAACAAGCCTTAAAGCACTGCCTCTCTCTGACTTCAAGTCAGAGCTTGATAGATGTAGGAACCTTCTGACCCGGTCTGTAACTACAGTCACTCACCTTGGTCTGGGCTTTCGGTCGGACCTGAACGCAAACACAGAGTTACCCAACAGGGGTTAGATAAAAGATTAAAAAAAAAACATACAAACACATCTGGACAGGATATAACATTTAAAATCACAAAAACAGATGGATGAATTACTAAATGGCTACAAATACCAGGTTGATAGAGACATGTAGTAGTAGTCTAGTAGTAGTTTAGTAGTTGCCAAGTAGTAGTTTAGTAGTAATCTAGTAGTTTATTAGTGAGCGACCAACCTTGAGCTCCGGGGAGAGCTCCGCGGAGGTGCTCACCGAGTCGGAGGACATGGCCGAGGGGGGCTTCGTCTGGGCGGAGCGGTCGGAGCGGGAGGTAGAGGTGCTGCTGGAGGAAAACACACAGTCATGCTCGACCCTTTTAGTCTGCAGCAAGTGACAATATCGTAACATTTGGGAGTTATTTCTCGATTTAACCGGATCGTTTTGTTCTTAAATCAACTTAAGGAGCTTTGCACGGGACAATGAGTTAAGTGGATAATTATGCAGTGTTATGAGGTGTGGTTGGTTGAGGGGATTAGGTCATACAAGTCCATATGTGAAGTAAACCCGCAGGTATTATTAATAATGATACAACTCTCTGGTGTGTACACAACAGTAGCCAACTCGTGCAAGTCTGAAAATAAAGGTTTATCCGTAGTTCAGTAAATCTTTTTCTACCTGGAAAGTGAATCCACACTGGCTTGTCGGGAGGAGGACCTCTTGGATCCCAGACTGTCCATACTGCCGCTCTTCTCCATGTCTCAACACCTCAACATGCACACATCTAGACGGTTAAGGTTATTGAATGAAGCGATCCGGAAAGTAAGGAGAATATCCACGGGAACTGCTCAACATCCGCAGTGGGAGGATAATCCCGAGGAAAAATAGGAAGCTGCCATCTTCTACTCCCAGCCCACAACAATGACGGCATTGGGGATGTCGCCCCCTGCTGGTAGAGGATCAGAATACACTGAGCCCAGGCCTGACCACGACCACCCCCACCTACTGCAAAGGACCATAATGCACCCTACCTTAACCCCACCTGCTGCTAACGACCACAAGACGCCCCACCACCTAGACCATAGCACACCCCACCCTAACCCCACCACCTAGAGACCGCTACACACCCCACCCTAACTCCACCACCTAGAAACCATAACACACCCACCCTATACTCCACCACCTAGACGCCCCACCACCTAGACCATAGCACACCCCACCCTAACCCCACCACCTAGAGACCGCTACACACCCCACCCTAACTCCACCACCTAGAAACCATAACACACCCACCCTATATCCACCACCTAGAGACCATAACACACCCCACCCTAACTCCTCCACCTAGAGACCATAACACACCCCACCCTAACTCCACCACTTAGAGACCATAACACACCCACCCTAACTCCACCACCTAGAGACCATAATAACACACCCCACCCTAACTCCTCCACCTAGAGACCATTACACTGTATCCTAACCCCATAACATAACTTTGTCCTGTATCGCTGCATTGGGTAGCTCAACCGGAGGCAATCAAAAAGAAAGCACGACATTCAAAAGACACAAATCCTGTTTATTGAAATGAATTTAAAACAGAACAGGCAGAAGTACTGGAGCTCAAAAACAAAAGCCATCCTCAAACAAAAAGTCCTCTTTTAAAGTCCTAGAGAGGCCGTCAGTGACAGACCTCCCTGCGTGGGTTTATATACAATGTGTCCATACAGAGAGCTGTGACGTCAGGGCACGAGGGGTCCGCTGGGAGGAGGTCCGCTCCTCTACTTGACGTACTTCTCCATGAACTTCTTGTGGAACTCGGAGCGCAGCGTGTCGTTGATGAAGCGCTTCTCCTTCCTGGCTTCCTCCACCCCTTTGGCGCAGTTCTTGAAAACCACATCGTCGTCCCACCTGAGGAAACAAGACACCACGAGGTCATGAGGGGGCCTACAACAACAACAACAACAACGACGACGACACCACCACCACCACCACCGGGCTGGGACCAGTGGTACGAGTGGTCCTGATAAACGCTGGTACCATTGGCATGATCGGTCCTGATTAACACCAGTACCACTGGTAAGAGCGGTCCTACTGGTTTGAGTGGTCCTGAAAAACGATGCCAGTGGTACCAGTAGTCCAGATAAACGGAGCCACTGGGAGCCCTACCTCCTCTTGACGCTGAAGGCGGCTGGGTTCTGGGGCTGGACGGGCTGAGGCTGTCCCGCCAGGTTGATCAGAGGATTCCCACTCAGGATGTTCTCCATCCGGATCCCTCTCCTCCTCCGCCTTCTGCTCGCGCTCCTGGGAGCACACACACACACACACACACACACACACACACACACACACACACACACACACACACACACACACACACACACACACACACACACACACACACACACACACACACACACACACACACACACACACACACACACACACACACACACACACACACGTCAGTGTCTGTCAGCCAAGGTGTGGTCCCGAAGAACACCCGGAGAACCGCCGGTGTTATGATGAAGAACACCTCGAGGAACGTCCTCACCTTGCGCTCCAGCTCCTCGGCCCGCTCCTTCTTGATCTTCTCCAACTCTGCGAGCAGCGCCGCGGTGTCGTCGTCATCGCTGTCCTCATCCGAGTCCTCATCCTCGTCGTCCTGTGAGGTCACACAACACGGCCACCGGGAAGGTTACCTCCACTCGGACTTTGAGACACATCGTCTGAGCGCAGGGGCGTTCACCCGTTTCAAACGTCTAATGATGGCTGAGCTGAGTACTAGTTGATCGTCTGAGGATTAAATGAACGGGAGGAGAGCTCAGAGGAGCGACGTAAACTCTTACATCTGTCAGGGGGTCGTCAGCGTCCAGGTTGGCTGCGGGGATCTGGTCCAGTCTGGGTCTCTTGGAGGATGATGAAGACGACGATGACGAGGTGGTGTGGTCTGGAGAACCAAAGACACGTCACATTCACGGCTGTACGCTTACTAGCTGAGGAGCAGCAGTTCCACCTTCAAACTAAAACCAGTTTGTTATGAAAGATTCGTTAACTCGGGGGTTCGCTCGGGTCAGACCCCAACTTCTGCTGTAAATCCCCTCCCACACACACACACACACACACACACACACACACACACACACACACACACACACACACACACACACACACACACACACACACACACACACACACACACACACACACACACACAGAATGGACAACCCAATCAACATGTCGGGAATACATCAACGTGTCTGTAATACATCAATGTTTCTGTAATACATCAATGTGTCTGTAACATATCATTGTGTCTAATATATCAACGTGTCAGTAATATATCAACGTGTCTGTAATACATCAATGTGTCTGTAATACATCAATGTGTCTGTAATACATAAATGTGTCTGTAACATATCAATGTGTCTAATATATCAACGTGTCAGTAATATATCAATGTGTCTGTAATATATCAATGTGTCTGTAACATATCAATGTGTCTGTAATATGTCAATGTGTCTGTAATATATCAATGTGTTATATCCATGTTGTTTCTGCCCAGCCGTCCAGTGCCATCCCACGTACCCTCCTCGGGTCTCCCTCTCCCGGGCCTTCTCTCGGACCACCACGCGCTCCCTCTCCTCCAGCTCCCTGCGGAAGTCCCGGGCACGGACCTCATCCTGGTTGTCCTGGGTGGGCTGCCTGGGGGACCACAGTAGCGTCAGCACCAAGACTCTGAAGATAACGTAACGCCCCAACCCTTCATCCAAAGCCACTCCTCGTGAATTCAGATTTACATTCAGCAGACACTTTTAACCAAAGCGACTTACAATAGTTTCATTTGTCAGAAGACACATACTGTCGGTACAGTAAGGATGTTCATAGAAACAAGTGACAGAACCATACGAGGCCGGGGTTAGGGGTCATCTGGCAGCAGGAGGCCTACAGGGAGACATTGGGGCTAAATCCATAACCTTTCAGCAGAGAGTCACACCCTGACCCCTAGGCTACGGCCCTAAGCTCAGCTCAGTCCTGCTCCCAGACCTGTATTTGATCTTTGTGTGTCCGGGCAGGTCGCGGCTGGAGTACTGCTTGGACAGAGCACTCAGGTCCCCCTCTCCCTTGCCCCGGCCCCCCCGGGCAGGCTCGAACGTGGGTCTGGCGGCTGTTGTCATGTTGGACGGCTGCTGCTTGGTTTCAAACACAAGGGTTAGGGTTAGTTAGTGTTAAACCCAACGGGTCAAACACGACAGTCGTACCTCAACAACGACAGACTCGTCAATAGGGCCTCAGACTGTCACTTGGATATTTGTTACGTTTGTGTATTTGTTTTTACAC
>OLKM01000241.1:199411-231911 GCA_900291075.1 Melanogrammus aeglefinus
TCCATGCCGTCCGGACGGGGGCTCAGCAGCGTAACCCCTTCCTGCCCAGGAACCTTAGGACGGCGTAGTTGTAGGTGGTGGCGACAACGTACAGGAACTGACGGAAGAAGGAGGTTCCTGTGTTACCATCGAGTCATCTAGCCCTGACGCTTTCAGGGAGCTCAGAGACAGGTCATTGAGGAGCAGGTAGGGTTAGACAGTACAGAGAGAGGCCATTAAGTAGTAGGTTGGGGTTAGACTGTACAGAGACAGGTCATTAAGGAGCAGGTAGGGGTTAAGGGTCGTCTTGCACTAGTATGCCTACTGGTAGACTCTTGACACTGGGGCAGAACCCAAAGCCTTCGGCTTGGAGTCCAAACAACTTGACCACTGGACAAACCTCACACATATATCCCTAGCTTTTATTTTAAATCTGTGCTCCAATACCCAGGGTGACGCCGGATACTCACCAGAGCTAGGAGCGCGACCCCGGCACCCACGAACGCAGCGATGTACAGGTCATAGGTCACGTAAAACTGGAGGGACACAGGGAGCAGAGAGAAGCTTAGGACAGGAAGGGCATTAGCCAGCTCTCCCCTCCTGACTGGTTGTCACTGGCGGAGTAAAGCGACTGCTTTGTAGCGGAAAGAAGAGAACGAAGAAGAAAAAGAAGAGAGCAAACTGTTCCTCACATCGCTGGTCTTGCAGATGGCCGCCAGCGTCATTCCACAGGCCTTCCCGGGCATGGCGTTCCAGGGTAGCAGACCTGGGAGCAATGCATCATGGGAAGGAGATTAAGATTCAATCAAACAAATTACCAGCTAACTCACAGGTCTTTGCCTTAAATCTCTTTTAAATGCTTTTGTCTTTTATCCACAACAAAAGGAATAGTAAAGTGTCTGCGGGCTAGTTTAGTGTACCGTACTGCTACCTGTTACCTATCTACCTGTCTCCTGTCTATCCCCTAGACTGGAGGGAATTTATATTTAGCATTGCATACCAGCTAGGTTAGCCTACAACATGGCTAGATTAGCATAGCACCTGGCTAGGTTAGCCTGCCATGTTGCCTGGCTAGGTTAGCAAAACAAGAGGCTAGGTTAGCTTACTGTACTGCCTGGCTAGGTTAGAGGCTATGCTAGCACACCTTACTGCCTTCCTTGGCTAGCGACCAGGTAAGCGTAGCATACTGGCTGGGCTAAAGGCTAGGTTAGTGTACCATACGGACCGGTTAGGCTAGAGGCTAGGTTAGCATAGTGTAATAGCAGGCTAGAGGCTAGTTCAGTGTAGAGTAGGCCTACTGGCTGGCTAGGCTAAAGGCTAGGTCGGCACAGCATACGGGCTAGCTGGGCTAAAGGCTAGGTAAGTTCATCATACGGACAGCTGAGCTAGAGGCTAGGTTAGCGTACCATACTGTCGGGCATCCATGCAGATCCAGCCGTGCTGGTTGATGCTGGGGGAGGTTTCAGCCAGCAGGTTGATGTTGTGACACGTCTGCGCCATGTTGAAGAAGAAGAAGACCGGGATGGCGCTGAAGGCGAAGACGCAGAGCCAGATGACCGCCAGGACGTAGGTCGCGATGATGAACTGTTAGAGGAGGAGCAGGAAGGTTGATCGGAAAGATAACGGTTTGGTTTGGAGTGAGTGACAAACGCGGCAATTTAGGTTCTAAATGCTAGCTGCGGAGGAACCACCACCTCCACCATCATCTACATCAAGACACCACCACCAACTTCACCCCGCCCCACCACTATAATCTAAATTCCACCAACATTACTACCTCCTCATCACCTCCATTTTCTCTACGATAACTCCCGCCCCATCATCGTCATCGCTCCGTCACCAACACCTCCTTCCCCTCCATCACCATCAGCACCACCACCACCCCGTCATCATCACCACCACCACCACTATCCACCCTCCACCATCACCACCACCACCACCACCACCTCCCACCACCACCACCGAAATCCCATCATCACCGCCCCACCACACACCGCTACCCTCCACTCCAGCCCCTATCCCCGCCCCCGCCCGGTCCTCACGGTCAGGCTGAGGCAGCGGCCGCAGCGGGTGCTCCTGAACTCCCCGAAGGTCTGCTTGATGGCACTGGTGGTGTAGAAGCCCTCGGCCAGCAGCAGGATCCCGTACAGGAAGAAGAAGGAGGCCAGGCCGTAGATCACAAACTGGAAGTACTTGATGCTGGAACACACGGGCGCAGAGCGCGCACGAGGAGGTCAGCGAGGGTGAGCCAGAACCAACAGGACCGACATCACTACACTCAGGAGTCAAGAGCCTCATCTTTCCCCATTCATCCCGGATCAAATAGACTTAGCGATTGCGTTTCTTCCGGGGTTCTGAATCAGGGATGAAAGCGGGGCTTGGAGTCAGGAGGACTAAGTCTGAGGCAGCAGGTGGGGGAGGGGGGGGGTCCTGGCGACCGCGACTCACCAGGAGGCCATGAGCGAGTAGTCCTGGAAGTTGCGGGCGAAGTGGGTCTCCACCAGGACCTGGGTTTGGCCCAGTGCCTCGTGCCCGCAGCCGCAGAACAGTGCCATGCCGGCGAACAAGAGCAGCGTGGCGACCAGCGACGGGTAGGGGATGGCGCCCGCGCACCGGATGCAACAGTCATAGCAACCTGCGGGGGCATAATACATGAGCACACACGCGGCGCACAGCGCACACACAAGCAAGCAGCACATGGGTGACACCGGGGGGGGGGGGGGGGTCAGCGCCTCATCTGCGGATCCATCCGCCACACACGACACCCTGGGGGAGAAGCTCAAGAGAGTGGAGAGCGGCAGGAAGCCTCCTGTTAGAGCGTCCAATCAGAAGCAGGCAGTCAGCAGCACTCATACAGCGGGTCCGCCCGGTGCAGCGGGGGTCCAGGAGGTTAGAGAGAGGAGAGAGAGGGGGGCACCTAGGGCTTTGCAGAGCCAGGGCTGCCTGACCGGAAACATCTGGCCTTTTGTGATCGTGTCCTCCGCAAAAAAAAGAAAACGGGTCAAGGACCAGGGAATGGACCGGTGGACCGGAGTCTGGACCAGTGGACCGGAGTCTGGACCGGTGGACCGGGGTCTAGACCGGAGAATGGACCAGTGGACCGGAGTCTGGACCGGTGGACCGGAGTCTGGACCGGTGAACCGGAGTCAGGACCGGGGAAAGGACCGGTGGACCGGAGTCTGGACCGGGGAATGGACCAGTGGACCGGAGTCTGGACCGGAGTCGGGCGGTGGGAAAGCTCCTGAGCCACGCTACGCTCTGCCAGATGTGAACGCTGCCAGACCACAGACCCCGTCGTACCCTCGCCGGCCCGCCTCCCGCACCGGTCAGTGGCGTCACCGGGCTGGGAGGGTGGGGGGGGGGCACAGGGACCTGGCGCCCCCGCAAACAGCTCCTCTTTGTTGCCAAGGATACAACATCCTTTGTCTGCCTCAGAGAGGAGAGGACAACAAAGACCAGCGATGTCAGGGCTACACGCACACACACACACACACACACACACACACACACACACACACACACACACACACACACACACACACACACACACACACACACACACACACACACACACACACACACATGCACACACATTTACGCACACACTCACACACACACACTAACACATGCACAGAAACACGCACAGACACACACCAACACACACATGCACACACATGCACGCACACACACACACAAACACATGCACACACACGCACACTCACACACGCACACATTCACACATACATGAACGCAAGTGTGTGTGTGTAAACACACACACACACGCACATACAATCACACACACACACACACACACACACACACACACACACACACACACACACACACACACACACACACACACACACACACACACACACACACACACACAGAGTGACCCCATAGCCCCAGTTCTGGGGCTATGGGGTCACTCTGGCCGACGTCCCCAGCTGGCTGAGCCTGGTACCAGGGTACTGGGGCAGGGTCAGGGGGGTTCAGTGGGGTTCAGTGGGGTCCGCTTCGGGGCTCCAGGGGAGGGGGGGGAGATTGGGTGGATCCATGAAAGGTCAAGATAAACATCTTCACCACAAGAACAACAACAACATGTGACCAGACCCAGGATGTCTCAGGTCATGCTGTGGACATGAACCCAGGCCTTTCCAGCCTTGCCTGAAGTAAGCCCTAACCACTAGACGCAGACCAACGTCTATGGGTGATTTCTGTACAATGTGGGCCAGGGGTGCTGCTGGGTGACTCACAGCTATGATCTATACATGTTCCCCTTAGAGCTGAGAAACCCCTGGCGCTGCCTGCACACTTCAGCACAACTTAGTAGTTGCTCTGTTAAAAGGGAAAACCAAACTAGGTCAACACTTCACATTCTCGTCAGCGTCACCCCAATATATTTCTAAATATTACACAAATTTGGCCAATTTCCTTTTTGCCAGAATTCATTATTCATGGTTGAGGCATACGGAAGATGATTTGACCTCCTTAACTCAAGCAATAACCTGAGCTAACCTCTTCTGGCTAACATATCTTAGCTAACCTCTATTGGCTAACCTCTTTTAGTTCAAATGCCATCATACCTCTTAGCCTCTAAATCAGCATCTCTTCTTAGTTATCCTCTGTTAGCTAACCTCTCTATGCTAAAATCTCTTAGCTTACCGCTCTTAGACTCTAATTCAACCTCAATTAGTTATCCACTGTTAGCTAACCTCTTTTATGTTAGCATCTCTTTGATAGCCTCTTTCTGACACTCCTAGCTAGCATCTCTTAGCTATCCTAACTAAGCTAACATATATTCTTTAGCCTTTCTTAGCTCGCCTAACTTCATAAGCCCAGGTCAGCTCTCCATGACAGAGGCCAGCCTGCCAGCCCCCCCTGCCCCCCCCCCCCCCCCATGACATCATAATAAACACCAGCTCATGTTATGATTAATTACCTCTAGACGAAACCAAAAATTAAAAAACCTTAATCAAATTCTGGCCTTCATTTAATCTCTAAACCTTCTTAAAGTTCTCTCTGTGAGAGAAAAAAATGCTTTTATCGGGGGATAAATTTGATGAATCAATAATTAATCAATTAGGCCTATAACAGGTGGATTAATGGGAATCATTAATGATCAATTTAAGAAGTGTGTATATCAGAAAACCAGCAATGCAATTAAGCACGACGGCAGCTTGGCACATTAGAAGAAGAGTAGGCCTATAATTAGAACATAAAATGATTTTCCTCATCAAAACTGACACACACAATTAGTTGAAATGAACATTTGTATAAAATGCCATGAATATCGGCAGGTAAAAACGTGCTGCCACTCACCCATGTTGAGCTCCAAGTCAGCAGGAGAGTGATGGATGTTTGTGCAGGCGGCTGTAAGATATGACTGGAAGATGATGAGACCCGACACTCAGAATGGATGTGAGACACGCTTGTCTCAGGGACAATAGACGGACCCCCTCCCGGGTCACAGCTTAAAGCCACAACGTCTCAATTTCAGCTGCCAGGGATGAGGACACGCCGAGGTCAGCGGTCAGCCCCATCAGGGACTCAAACCCCAATCAGGGACTCAAACCCCAATCAGGGACTCAAGCCTGATCGAGGATTCCAGCCCTGATCAAGGACTCAAGCCCTGAACAGGGACTCAAGCCCTCATCCCAGACTCAAGTGTTCATCTGGGAATCAAGCCCTCACCCCAGACTCAAGCCCTCATCCCAGACTCAAGTGTTTATCTGGGACTCAAGCCCTCATCCCAGACTCAAGCCTTCATCAGGAACTCAAGCCCTCATCCTAGACTCAAGCCCTGAACAGGGACTCAAGCCTTCATCCCAGACTCAAGCCCTGAACTGGGACTCAAGCTCTGAACCGGGACTCAAGCCCTAAACTGGGACTCAAGCCCTCAGCCCGGACTCAAGCCCTCGCCCCAGACTCAAGCCCTCGCCCCGGACTGTAGCCCTGAAGCCGGACTCCAGCCCTCATCTGGGACTCAAGCCAAGTCTCCTCTTGCTTTAACCTCCTTCTTCAAGATAAAGGTACAGGCTCAGGACTTCCTGTAGGGGGACCGAGTACTGCTTTAACCTCCTCCTTCAAGATAAAGGTATGAGCTCAGGACTTCCTGTAAGGGGACTGAGTACTGCTTTAACCTCCTCCTTCAAGATAAAAGTACAGGATCAGGACTTCCTGTAGGGGGACTGAGTTCTTCTTTAACCTCCTTCAAGATAAAGGTACAGACTTAGGACTTCCAAAAACGACGTCAACAAGGAGAGCACACCTGCCTCTGAGGTGTTCTCACTCAGTGACGTATCGTGAAGAAGACAACTCCAGATAAAGGAGGTCACATGATCGATGAAGTCAAGTAACAAGGAGTCATTGATGATGCCTCCAGCTGCACCCCCCCCCCCCCCCCCCCATGTTGTGACCCAGTTGATGTCAAAGCTCTTTGGTACAAAGAGGCCCAGTGTCGACAGCTAAGTCCCTGTCATCGCGGTAATCCTTCCAGAAACACGCTTCCTCCACATTTAAAGCTCTAGATTAGTCATTTAAGTTGTCATACAGTAATACTTTCAGAGTTTAGCTTTTTCTCCGGCAAGTGGAGCGTTTCCTAACGTCGACTGGATACCAAGTGTGTGTTTCACGAAGCCAGACACTCTGAGATGTTTTCTGCTCGTTCCGGTGTGTTCACAGGAACACCTCGCTCTAGCCGAGAAGGGGGAAGCGTGTGTGAGGTTCGGCGCTGAGAGCTCCATGCGTCCTGCTCGCTGATTGGAAGGAACAATCATTGTTTGGCGTTTTGTGAGGAGCGGAGACAGCAAGGTGTGAACCCCTCAGATACGCACCATGCCTCCTGTGACCTTGCTGTGTCTGGAAGGTGGATTTAGAGTCTTTAAATGTGTAATGACTGAACAGTGATGAAATACTGAGCTACCTAGCTCAATCAAGGCTGCATTCAGTAGCCCATTCAGCACATGAAGTATTATGTAGTGTCTCATATGAGGTATTATTAATGTTATATTTGGTATCTTGTTTTTAAAATATGTGATATTTGCTGTTCATGAATCTTGCAGTGTAGAGAATCTGAACGATCACTTCAGAATTATGATGACAAATGTAACCCCGTGATCAATGCATCATTAGTAATGGTGAATATCAATAATCATCATTAACACTCAACGCGGCTTTAGTTCCAAAAGTCCTTTAATAGTCAGCTCATTACCACGGTGACATTATGGTCAGATAACAAAGCCTCCGCGCTCCATGAGCACCCTGTCCTCAACTCCACCATCACCTCCTCCACCATCACCTCCTCCACCCTGTCCTCACCTCCACCCTGTCCTCACCTCCACCCTGTCCTCTCCTCCACCCGGTGCTCCTCCACCATCGCCTCCTCCACCATCACCTCCTCCACCATGTCCTCACCTCCACCCTGTCCCCTGTCCTCACCTCCACCCTGTCCTCACCTCCACCCGGTCCTCCTCCACCATCGCCTCCTCCACCATCACCTGCTCCACCCTGTCCTCACCTCCACCCTGTCCTCACCTCCACCCTGTCCTCTCCTCCACCCGGTCCTCACCTCCACCCTGTCCTCACCTCCACCATTACCTCCTCCACCCTGTCCTCCCCTCAACCCGATCCTCCTCCACCATCACCTCCTCCACCCTGTCCTCACCTCCACCCTGTCCTCCCCTCAACCCGGTCCTCCTCCACCATCACCTCCTCCACCCTGTCCTCACCTCCACCCGGTCCTCACCTCCACCATCACCTCCTCCACCTCCTCCGCCCTCCCCTCCACCAGGGTCTTTGTGGAGGTCTGACCCGAGAGAGAACCACATGTTCAGCTCACAGAAGGGAGTCCTCGTAAAGTCCAAGTGGCATACATAGAAAAGTACCTTACAGTATCCATAAACAAACAAAGAGTTCAAATGCCCATCTAAATTTATTATACAATCAAGCCAAGCAAAAGAAGCCATGAGATATTTTTTTTTTTTTACGTCGGCGCCTACAGAGTAATTGTTTTATCGTGAAGCGAGAGTCTTACGTTTACGATGAGTTGAGCGAAACCAGAGACGAGCAAACGGGGGCAGAGCCACCAGACTGCACACACAACACACACACTGCTTCAACTGAAAGAGGGGCGGCATGTACACAGGTCAGAAAACACACACACACACACACACACACACACACACACACACACACACACACACACACACACACACACACACACACACACACACACACACACACACACACACACACTCAGTCAGATACATACACGCACCTCCCCACACACACACACACACACACACACACACATCTGACAAACACAGGCAGTCACATACACACACACACACACTCAAAAAACACACACACACACACACACACACACACACACACACACAGACACACACACACACAACACATCACATACACACACACACACACACTCGAAAAAACACACACACACACACACACACAGTCACATACATACACTCTCACTCTCACACACTCAGTCAGATACATACACGCTCCTCCAGTCCCCACACACACACACACACAGACACACACACACACACAGTCACATACACACACACACACACACACACACACACACAGACTCACACACACTCACTAACACTCAGTCACACACACATTCAGTCACACACACATTCAGTCACACACACACACACACACACACACACACACACACACACACACACACACACACACACACACACACACACACACACACACACACACACACACACACACACACACACACACACTCCCTCATTCGCATACACACACTCACGGTCTCACATACACAGAAACACACAGCCACTCTTACAGTCTCTCCCAGTCCCTCTCAAACTCACACGCACACACACTCACACACACTCACACACACTCACACACAAAGACACATAGAGTGCCACACTCACACACACTCGGCTAGATATTCCAGTAGGTGATCCGTTGTAGTTATATAACAGAAGCATCCTACTGTAGCGTGTTAGTATACAAGGCATTTCAAAGGAATAACAGTAAAAACGCCTCCATAATAAGTCATGTATGAGAAATGTTTATAAAATAGCTCGCTATTAATACTGCTCTTCACGTCCACGCCCGTGACATCATCCGCACCCCGCCAGCCGTGATGTCACTTCCAGGTGAGAGACCAAAATAGATATTGCAGGAGTAAGAAAAAGACTTCCAATACAAATCCAACCGTATAAACGTTATACCGAGCGCCTACGAGATTATGTTTCCAAAAAAGCCGTTAGTGGAAAATGAAATGTACCTGTTGTTGTCGCTGTTGTCGCTGTTGTTTTTGTTGTTGTTGTTGTTGTTGTTCTATTCCTAGCGACTGCCGTTGAAAGTGACTATTATAAAATGATTTGCTTATAGAATCACGTCGTCGTCGGCATGGCGACGGAGCACGTCGACCTTGACCCTTAACCCTTACCCTCCTTCCACACACCCCCCCCTCCTCCCTTGGCGGCGGCGGCGGCGGCGTCGGGGCTACACCCGCGTGGTGGAGTGGGTGCTGGGCAGCCCGGCGGAGCTGTACCCGGCGGGGAAGGTGCTGTAGGGGCTCATGTTGGACAGCCCCATCAGGGAGTTGGGCATCATGCTGATGCTGCTGGGCGCCATCAGGGGGATGTCCTCGGGCGAGCGCCGCAGGGACAGCGGGTAGTCCAGGCTGGGCGAGGAATGCAGCGGGTGGTGCAGCTGCTGGGACAGGCTCTCGTCGATGGTGTTGGTGTGGCTCAGCGAGTTGTTGTTGCTGCCGCCGCCGCCGCCGCCCGCCTTGCCGTCCTGCCGCTGCGGGCTGGGCTGCTGCGAGGCGTCCTGGTGGCTGCGCTTGTCCTTGCGGTAGTAGAGCGCGGCGAAGGCCAGCACGTTGAGGAAGAGCAGCGAGGCGCCCACGGCGATGGTGACGCTGAGCTCGGTGGAGTAGTCCCGCGGGTTGGGCATGATGAGCGGGCCCAGCTCCTTGCCCGTCTCCAGCTGGCCGGCGGCCGACAGCGGCGGGCGGCTGCTGCCCCCGTTGGTGCCGGCCTGCGTGGCGTCCAGGGGGGTGACGCGGGTGGTGGTGGAGGAGTAGTGAAACATGTCGTTGATGTTGTACAGGTGCGGCACCAGGTGCTTCCAGAAGGCCACCTTGGTGGCGCGGTAGTGGTCGCGGATGCGGGGCTTGAGGCCGATGTGCAGGTAGAGTTGGTCGTACGGGTCGTACTTGGACCAGGCCACCTCCTCGAAGCGGTTGGCCTTGGTGTGGATGAACTTGGTGTCCTGGGGGACCGGCTTGTTGGGGTCCCTGGGGAGACAAGCGGAGGGACAGTGTGAGGACAGGGACAAGGACACAGTCGCAGGTGTGGTGCGGTAAGCATGGCAGAGTTCCATTTTTCCATTTAGGGCGTTTAGCGGACAATTTTATCCAAAGCGGCTATTATAGCGACTTTATATTACAGCGGTTCACGCACACTTTCACACACCGACGGCGGAGTCAACCACGCAAGGCGACAGCCAGTGCGTTCGGAGTGAGAGTTAGGCATCTTATCAGAGACACTCAGCTAGAAGGAGCCGGGGATCAAAGCCGCGTCCTTCGGGTCCTAGTCAACCCGCACTACTACACTAGCTAAACCAACCCCTAAACAGAGCCTCTGTTTATCTCACTGATGGTTCAGAGCCACCTCAGATGTGTCAACACCTCCTTCACTCATCACTTAAATGTGGGACATCGCTACGCGTCTATCACATCGCTACGAGTCTATCACTCATACCCCGAGAGACGCTCTGCAAACGCTGGTTGGTGTTTCTGTGCCATCCCACCGGAGAGCGTTTGACTGCAGAGGCAGCCGCTAATTTAAACTGACACCGACATGATGTCTGTACAAGGCGTGAATCACAGTCAATAATGTGTTTTATCGTCTTTAGATTTCCCCTCCCTTGCTGGTTTCCATAAGACAGCGCAGTGTTCAGTTCTCTAAAAGGTCCTGTCAAACCGGTTACGAGACACGCTTCCCTGCAGAGACAAGACGCTTTACACTTGGAGTATGCGGGGATTTCATGCTGCTTCTGACATTTGTGCTTCAATAGATGTTTGGACAGCTGTCATAAAAGAGATGTGATCAAATATGGTTATTGACGTAGCGTCCCAGCTCTGTACCGGGGTTCCACTGCCATCTGGATCTCATATTTAGTTGATTAAGTTAAGTGGGAAGGTTCCCCCGTGTATTTAAACCTTGACATTTTTATATATAATCGCATATTACTTCTAGGTATATAGTAAATTGTGTATATAAGTCTCTAAGTGTATATTTAGTTGTATATACTGTAGATTAAGTCTACAGTATATACAGTAATATATTTAGTAATATATAGTTACTTGTATACATTTCGTGGAACATCCTTCTCTGAGTATATTTATTTGTACATATTTTGTAGTGTATATTTAGTTGTAAATATTTTTTAGGATATATTTACTTATGCATACATTTCGTAGTAAAATCCTTCTCAGAGTATATTTAGTAGTTTATATTTAGTTGTGTATATTTAGTAGTGTATACTTAGTTGTACATATTTGGTTTTTACATATTTTGTAGTACAATGCTTGTAGGTGTAGATTAAGTAGTATATATTTCGTAATATTTATTTAGTAGTATATATTTAGTAGTATATATTTGGAGTATATATTTAGGAGTATATATTACTAGTATACATTTAGTAGTATATATTTGGAGTATATAATTAGTAGTATATATTTTAGTAGTATATATTTTAGTAGTATATTTAGTAGTATATATTTAGTAGTATATATTTGGAGTATATATTTAGTAGTATATATTTAGTAGTATATATTTGGAGTACATATTTAGTAGTACATATTTAGTAGCATATATTTAGTAGTATATATTTAGCAGTATATATTTGGAGTATATATTTCGTAGTATATATTAAGTAGTATATATTTGGAGTATCTATTTGGAGTATATATTTAGTAGTACATATTTAGCAGCATATATTTAGTAGTATATATTTAGCAGTATATATTTGGAGTATATTCACCCGCTCTTGGCGAAGTTGGTCCAGTAGGTCATGACCACGGCGCTCAGCATGATGTCGTTCCGGCTGAAGTTGCAGGGGAACAGGTCGGTGGGGCCCACCATGGGCACCCCGAACACGTAGGGCACCTCATCGCCGTGCGCCGAGTCCGACCACACCGGCTTCATCAGGCTCTGGCAGTGGTGGTAGAAGGCGTAGAAGTACGTCGGCGAGCCGTAGCGCGCGTGGAGGTCCGCCGTCACCACCGCCGGCTCCACCCACTGGTGGTCCGTGAACAGCGCCACCAGGGTCTTCCGGCGCGTCTCGGGGTTGTCCTTGTCCGCCCAGTCCGTGTACATGAACTTGATGGTCTCCCGCAGCGTGTCCTTGCCCTCGGGGTAGCCATACAGGCTGTCCACGAAGTCCGACACGGCGAAGTCGAAGTCGCTGCCGGACACGCCGTCCTCCAGGTCCATGACGTTCTCCACGAAGCGCAGCCCCTCACCCTGGTTCACGCCCAGCATGATGTCGTAGTTCAGGAACTCCCCCTGCTCCATGAGGATCTCGGGGTCGTCGGGGATGACGTCGCCGTCGATGACGGGCCCGAAGGCCACGCGGTAGCGCGCCGGCTGGATGTCCTGCTCCACCAGCTCCTTGGCCGTCTTCTTCTGCAGGCAGGACACCATGTCCACCGTGTCCAGCACGTTGCAGCCCACCCGCTCTGCCAGCAGACGCGTGTACTTCACCGGGTGGTAGTTCACTGCCCAGCTGGACAGCGCCGAGCCGCTCTGGATGATGGCCCGGTGGAACAGGCCTGGAGGAGGGGCAGGATAGCACGACGTTAGCTCACAATAGCATGTTAGCCTCCAGAAAGGCGTAAAGAGAGAAACCGCTAGCTCAGCGTTAGCATGGTAGCCACCTGAGAGATCTACAGAGCATGGTAGTCTCCCGAGACCTACATAGAGAGACCGCTAGCTTAACCTGTTAGCATGGCAGCCTCCTGATAGACCTAACTAAAGACCTATAGAGAGAGAACTACAGAGAGAGATCTACAGAGAGAGACCGCTGTTTCACTGTTAGCATGTTAGCATCCCGAGAGACCTACAGAGAGAGACCGCTAGCTCACTGCTAGCATGCTAGCCTCCCGAGAGACCTACACAGAGAGACCGCTTGCTCGCTGTTAGCATGTTAGCCTCCTGAGAGACCTACACAGAGAGACCTGCGTGACCTTAGCATGGGCTCTACCATCTAAGATTCGGTACCTCCCGATTCTAAGCCGCCTATGATTCTGGCTACCGAGCATTTGACCATCCAACGATACGGAGAGATGAAAGATGAAATTTGAAGGGATGAACATTGGAAAGAAGAAACCTTCCTTCCCTTTTGTTTCATTTTCCGTTCCTCTCCCCTCCTCACTTCACTGCTCCCCTCTCCTCTCCTCACATCAGATCTCGTCCCCTCCTCACATATCCTTTCTCCTCCCATCGTATCTCCTCCCCTCCTCCTCTCACTTCTCCTCTCCTCATATCACTTCCCCTTCTCCTTTCTCCTCCAGTCCTCCCATTCTTAGAAGAAGTAACTTCAAGTCTTAAGTGACTAAAGTACTTCAAGCGACACATTTTTATCGGAATTATCTGAATTAATATTCAAATCATACCCTGCGGTTTTGTTGGCTTAGAAATTTCATCAACAACCAACAACTCAAAATACTGAATAATGCATTTCATCAACTTAGTTCCAAGTGGATACCAATATGCAAATTCAGTTTCTCCCAACCTTCATAGAAACTGTATTAAGATCCTCTACGATATAGCGTTAGAGGATATTCAGCAGCTGAAGGAACTGTCCTCTGAAACTCAGGCGCCGCGTCGCCCTAGAAGAGCAGCGAACAGACGACATGAGCCGCTGATGGGGACGTGATAAAGTGTTAAAGTGATAAAGTGTTAATGTGATAAAGCTGTGAATGCGTTCAGTTCCGCCGATGATAAATAAAGAAGGACGCACGGCAGAGCTCTGTTACGTAACGCTGTGGAAAACGAGATGTTTATTGTGCGTACTCTCTCCGAGGAAAAGCTTTTAGGCTGATTAGACCGAAGGAGGAACCAAAGCCTTTACAGCTCAGACCCAAAGCCAAACACACAAAACACATCCCCAACGTTTTGTCCAGGAACACCCTCCACAACAAACGGCAGAGCCCAGCTGAATTGGGTCGTGACTGCCTTTATCAACATTTCATTTTGGTGCCTTTGTTCTTCTAACAAAACTGTTATTAGTAGAAAAACTAATAGTAAAAGAACCATAAAATGCATTCGGAGATGGATAAGCTAATCCTCGGGAATACAAAACGAGTTATCTTAATGGAACATGACCTCATTAGATGTGGCCAACGGTGGACTGATGCTCACATGAGATAAGTTAGGGCTTTAGAAACCAGGCAGACCCACTGGGAGACGTCAGACGCGCGCAACCACAGATGGAGTACAGATGCTATCAGATGCTAAGAGATTCAGGGGACGGAGGGTCCATGCGGCTGACCTCGTGTCTCATGTACAAGTAGCAATTATTCCCACTTTGACCCAGCGCCCACTAAGAGATTTGACCTAGCGACCTAGGGGCCTAGCCACGTAGCCACCTAACCACCAAGCAACTCAGCCACTTAGCGACCTAACCACTTAGCGACCTAGCCACGTAGCAACCTAGCCACCAAGCGACTTAATCACTTAGCAACCTAGCCACGTATCGACCGGGAGCGTGTCTATGTTCCCCGGGTCCTATGTTCCCCGGGTCCTATGTTCCCCGGGTCCTATGTTCCCCGGGTCCTATGTTCCCCTCTTTGTATGAGACTGGGGAACATAGGACCCTTTTTAAAAAAAAAGGGTCCTATGTTCCCCACTTTTCCCAAAAAGGGTCCTATGTTCCCCGGTATGTATGTGACCGGGGAACATAGGACCCTTTTTGGAAAAACGGGAAACATAAGACCCTTTTTTTAAAGAAAGGGTCCTATGTTCCCCGAGCGGGGAACATAGGACCCGGGAAACATAGGACCCGGGGAACATAGGGATGACCCCCAACCTAGCCACTCAACAACCTAGCCACCAAGCAACCTAGCCACGTAGCGACCCGGTGGTCTTGGGTCCTAGCAACCCCCCCCCCCCCCCCCATTGGCGGTGCGGGTGTCGTGTGGGACCCCCTGGGGCTCACCCTCGGAGTGGTGTGAGAGGGTGAGCAGGCTGACGCTGGCGGCGCCGATGCCCGAGCCGAAAACCGTGACGCGGCCGGGGTCTCCGCCGAAGTAGCCGATGTTCTTACTGATCCAGCGCAGCGCCTGGATCATGTCCAGCAGCCCGTAGTTCCCCTTAGCTGCCTGGTCCCCCGTGCTGAGGAAGCCTGCACACACACACACACACACACACACACACACACACACACACACACACACACACACACACACACACACACACACACACACACACACACACACACACACACGTATGCACGCAAGCAGACACACACACACACACACACACACTCATGCACACACACATGTTATTAGTAAGTCAAAGATCACTCCGCGACCAGTATGATCACTCCTCACCCAGTGTGTTATATCACTCCTCCCCCAGTGTGTTATATCACTCCTCCCCCAGTGTGTCAGTGTGTTATATCACTCCTCCCCCAGTGTGTCAGTGTGTTATATCACTCCGCCCCCAGTGTGTCAGTGTGTTATATCACTCCTCCCCCAGTGTGTTATATCACTCCTCCCCCAGTGTGTCAGTGTGTTATATCACTCCTCCCCCAGTGTGTCAGTGGGTTATATCACTCCTCTCCCATTGTGTCAGTGTGTTATATCACTCCTCCCCCAGTGTGTCAGTGTGTTATATCACTCCGCCCCCAGTGTGTCAGTGTGTTATATCACTCCTCCCCCAGTGTGTTATATCACTCCTCCCCCAGTGTGTCAGTGTGTTATATCACTCCTCCCCCATTGTGTCAGTGTGTTATATCACTCCTCCCCCATTGTGTCAGTGTGTTATATCACTCCTCCCCCAGTGTGTTATATCACTCCTCCCCCAGTGTGTCAGTGTGTTATATCACTCCTCCCCCAGTGTGTCAGTGTGTTATATCACTCCTCCCCCAGTGTGTCAGTGTGTTATATCACTCCTCCCCCAGTGTGTCAGTGTGTTATATCACTCCTCACCCAGTATGCCGACCCGGTAGTTGAGCGTGATGACGATGACGTTCCCGTAGCTGGCCAACACGCTGCCGTCCATCATGTTCCCGGTGCCCTCCATGTAGGACCCGCCGTGGATGTACACCATGACGGGCCGCGGCTCCGAGTCCCGGATGTCTGCGAGGCCGGGAGGGGACGGAAGTCAGACGGCGGTGGGGCGGGGACAGACGACGGACGGAGGGGACAGAGGGACGCCACAGGTGATGGATGAGGGCGGAGGCATGCTGTGGAGGCGCCATGGGTCAGAAGCAACGCACTGAGGGCTGTACACTCCCCCCCGGGGGGCTCTGAGGACGGGTTAGGTGGTAGTAGGAGTCGGATGGTTGTTAGTACTCACTATTTGGCAGGCATTGTGTGTTTCATACAAACGCAAACAGCCGCCAGTCCGCGGCGCTGTTCGGTCCACATGCGGCCGACTGGAACGCTTAGAGTCGGGGGGGGGGGGGGGCTTTTTAGTTGGGGGAGGGGGAAGCAAAAAAAGGGGAGATTGAGTTTTTGGACGAGGGACACGACGGAACCTCCGGTGTTTGAGAGGAGAGAGGAGGGACACGGGGATGGGGTTTTCACCAGCCGGATCGGTCACGGCTCCCGGGAAAAGGGGCGGCCGGGCGGGGGGGGCCGGGGCCTCGCTCGGTCCAAATCATACAAGACAAGAAGAGAGCGAGTGCGGTCATGCATACGGTCGTGGTCGCCGTGGAAGTACCTTCGTTCTTATCGGCGTCTCCAGAGAAAGCTCCGCCCTTTCTCTTGAGGACCCCTGGGGTTCAGACGAGAAAAGGGTTTAAGGACTGGAGACCCCCGGACCACCTACTGGGCGCCACTCAGGGGCTCTGGAGCAGAACGCTCAGGCTAAATGGAACCCCTCCAGGACCCGGGTGGGACCGTCTACCAGGTCGGAATCAGGGGGGGGGGGGGGGCAGGAACATGGTCCAAAGGAATGAATAACTCTCTCTCTCGCTGTCTCTCTCTCTCGCTATCTCTCTCTCTCTCTCTCTCTCTCTCTCTCTCTCTCTCTCTCTCTCTCTCTCTCTCTCTCTCTCTCTCTCTCTCTCTCTCTCTCTCTCTCTCTCTCTCTCTCTCTCTCTTCCTCTCTCTCTCTCTCTCTCTCTCTCTCTCTCTCTCTCTCTCTCTCTCTCTCTCTCTCTCTCTCTCTCTCTCTCTCTTCCTCTCTCTCTAACTCTCTCTCTCACAAAAAAAGTGTATACACACATAGTGAGAGAGAGAGAGAGAGAGAGAGAGAGAGAGAGAGAGAGAGAGAGAGAGAGAGAGAGAGAGAGAGAGAGAGAGAGAGAGAGAGAGAGAGAGAGAGAGAGAGAGAGAGAGAGAGAGAGAGAGAGAATATCTCTTTCTAAAGGTCCCTGCAGACAGTCTTTTCAAAATGCTGACTGCTCTATTTTGGACAGCTCCTTCACATCAGGGTATTAACCAGCTGTTGCTAAGTTACCAAGCATAGTACAGTAACACTGGGCTGATTAAGGGCTCCCTACTACATTAACCATCACTACATTAACCATCACTACATTAACCATCACTACATTAACCATCACTACATTAACCATCACTACATTAACCATCACTACATTAACCATCACTACATTAACCATCACTACATTGACCATCACTACATTAACCATCACTACATTAACCATCACTACATTGACCATCACTAATCGTCACTAAATTAATCATCACTATATTACATCACTACATTACATCACTACGTTAACATCACTACATTAACCATAATGAACCAACCATCACTGCATCACATCACTACATTAACCATAATGAACCAACCATCACTGCATCACATCACTACATTAACCATAATGAACCATCACTGCATCACATCACTACATTAACCATAATGAACCATCACTGCATCACATCACTACATTAACCATAATGAACCATCACTGCATTACATCACTACATTAACCATAATGAACCATCACTGCATCACATCACTACATTAACCATAATGAACCATCACTGCATCACATCACTACATTAACCATAATGAACCATCACTGCATTACATCACTAAATGATCAAAATCACATTTGATTTATTTTCTGTTGATTGACTAATCGTTTACTTATCTCATCGTTGAGTTTTCATCTGGTTCTGTTGAATCCCTGACATAGCCTTGAGATTTAGTGAATAAAACAAACACACACACACACACATACACACACACACAGACACGCACACACACACACACACACACACACACACACACACACACACACACACACACACACACACACACACACACACACACACACACACACACACACACACACACACACACACACACACACACACACACACACACACACACACACACACACACACTATCTGCTGAGTTAAAGGATTTGCTGCTGCGAACAAACGGGTCCTCTAGGGAAGAGGGGAGGAGAGGAGGAGGGGGGGAGGAGAGGAGGAGAGGAGGAGGAGAGGAGAGGAGGAGAGAAGGAGAGGAGGAGGGGAGGAGGGGAGGAGAGGAGGAGAGGAGGAGAGGAGGAGAGGAGGAGAGGAGAGGAGGAGGAGAGGAGGAGAGGAGGAGAGGAGGAGAGGAGGAGAGGAAGGAGAGGAGGAGAGGAGGAGAGGAGGAGAGGAGGAGAGGAGGAGGGGAGGAGAGGAGGGAGAGGAGGAGAGGAGGAGAGGAGGAGAGGAGGAGGGGAGAGGGAGGAGGAGAGGAGGAGGGGAGGAGAGGAGGAGGGGAGGAGAGGAGGAGACGAGGAGAGGAGGAGGGAGGAGGGGAGGAGAGGAGAGGAGGAGGGGAGGAGAGAGGAGGAGGGGAGGAGAGGAGAGGAGGAGGAGAGGAGGAGAGGGGAGGGAGATGGAGAGCAGTTGATGGAGGAGGTGGAGATGGAGAGGAGATGAGAGAGGAGGTGGAGAGGAGGCAAGGAGTGAAGTGAGGGAGGAGTTGGAGAGGAGGTGAGGGTGGAGGCGAGGGAGAAGAGATGAGGGAGGAGGTGGAGGTTGAGGGAGGAGGAGGGAAGGTAGGGAGCGAGAGGAGGACACAGAGGGATGTGGGGGGGATTAGTCTGAGCGTGGGGAACATTGATGTTCTGGCGGAGCAGCGTCTCTGCAGCCCCGTGGAATAGCTAATCAGACAGGCCCGCGTCGTGTTTAGTATTCAGCGGAACAACTATCAGATATGATCCGCGCGGTCCGCCATTCTAACGCACCACAGAGGAGAGGGAGACGGTTACCGCGGACAACCAGCCCGGCTGATGGGGAAGCAGCAACATAGACGATGTTGGCAGACACGCTCGCCCACACACACACACACGCCCACACCTACACACTCACACACACACACACACACACACACACACACACCTACACACACACAACACACACACACACACACACTGGCCCACACCCACACACACACACACATATATATATATATACACAAACACATGCAGCTCACACACACACACGGCCCCACACACACCATGTGAGTGATGAGCGGCAGTGACCCCCCCCCCCCCCGCCTCGTACCCTCGTCGGTGGGGCTGTAGACGTTGAGGTAGAGGCAGTCCTCGCTCTGGTCCTGGATGTAGCCCGCCACGGTGTCCAGGCGTGTAGGTGAACCACACGGGCATCATCACCTCCGGCACCGTGCTGTGGAGGTTCTGGGGGCACACCGGCATGAAGTGCGTGGCGTTGCGGACCCCCGACCACGAGGCGGGCTGCTCCGGGGGCATGAAGCGCTTCTCCCCCAGAGGGGGGGAGGCGTAGGGGACCCCCAGGTACTGGTCCACGGGCCTCAGGACCTCGCTGGGCACCGCCACCCGCTGGCCCCGCAGCTTCCCGTACTGGGTGGTGACGCTGGGGGAGGGCCTCTGGGAGGAGGAGGAGGAGGAGGCGGAGGAGGAGCAGAGGAGCCACCACAAAAGGGCCCAGCGGGTGAAGGAGGAGGAGGAGGCGGCGGCTCCCCTCTGGGGGAGGAGGGGGAGGAGGGGGAGGAAGGGGTGGAGGAGGGGGAGGGCAGCAGACGTGGCGGTGTGCATGGTGGGGGGCTGGGGGGCAGAGCTCAGAGGGGGGGAGGGGGGTGGTGTTCTCCGTCTGGTCCGTCTGTCAGACAGACATCTCCCGCCTCTCGCTGGGATGGAAACCAGGCGATCCCTAGGATGCGTCGCCGCGGAAACCAGATGCTGCTCTCATCTCATTTGATCTGGAAATAATCCGAACAGAAAGATGATAAATAATCACAACAGAAAGACGATAGATAAATAATCCCAACAGAAAGATGATAAATAATCACAACAGAAAGACGATAGATAAATAATCCCAACAGAAAGATGATAAATAATCACAACAGAAAGACGATAGATAAACAATCACAACAGAAAGATGATAGATAAATAATCACAACAGAAAGATGATAGATAAATAATCACAACAGAAAGATGATAAATAATCACAACAGAAAGATGATAGATAAATAATCACAACAGAAAGATGATAAATAATCAGAACAGAAAGACGATAGATAAGTTATCACAACAGAAAGATGATAAATAATCAGAACAGAAAGACGATAGATAAGTTATCCGAACAGAAAGATGATAAATAATCACAACAGAAAGACGATAGATAAGTAATCACAACAAAAAGATAATAAATAGTCACAACAGAAAGACGATACATAATCACAACAGAAAGATGATAGATAAATAATCACAATTGTTCAAAAATAGATATATAATCATAACAGATAGATGAAGGACTATCAAAACAAAAAGACAATAGATATATAACCCCAATAGATAGATGAAAGATTATCAAAACAGAAAGACAATGGATATATAATAACAACAGATAGATGATAGATAATCACAACAGATCAATAAAAGATTTACTGTATAATCACAACAGATAGATGATAGATAAATAATCACAACAGAAAGATGATAGATAATCACAACAGATCAATAATAGATATGTAATCAAATCAGATAGATGATAGATAAATAATCACAACAGAAAGACGATAGATAAATAATCCCATAAATAATAATCATCTCATCTTCCATTTAGATTTATTTATTTTCATATCAAGGCTTTTGAAGACATTTTATGAATCAAATGAAAAGCATAAATCAGCAGCCGTTGGGAGGCTTTGACGGAGTGAACTCCACGAGAGGAAATCAAAACCTCATCTAGCCGTCATAAACACATCCACAATCTAGATTATAGGTTTACATTTCTCTGATGGGAATTTAATACGGCCCCAATGAACACACATAAAAACACGTTTCGCCAACACTGCAAGGACAACAGATCAATCGGACATGAATTGAAAGCAGAGTGTTATCTGAAACTTCCCACAAACACACAACTCTCTCTGCCCATCTGATTGGTCAGTGTGTATGTGTTAGTGGAAGGTGTGTGTGTGTGTGTGTGTGTGTGTGTGTGTGTGTGTGTGTTGTGGTGTGTTGTGTGTTGTGTGTGTGTGTGTGTGTGTGGTGTGTGTGTTAGTGGAAGGTGTGTGTTAGTGGAAGCAATGTGTGTGTATTGTGTGTATGTGTGTGCGTGTGTGTTAATGCAAGGTGTGTTTGTGTGTTTGCTAGTAGAAGGTGTGTGTGTGTGTGTGTGTGGTGTGTGTGTGTGTGTGTTAGTGGAATGTGTGTGTGTTTGTGTGTTTGTGTGTGTGTATGTGCGCATGTGTTAGTTGAAGATGTGTGAGTTTGTGTGTCTCTGTGTGTTGACTTAGGTGTGTGTTGGCGAGTGAAACAGTGTTTGTGTGTGTGTGTGTGTGTGTGTGTGTGTGTGACTAGGTGTGTGTGTGTCGAGTGTACAGTGTTTGTGTGTGTGTGTGTGTGTGTGTGTGTGTGTGTGTGTGTGTGTGTGTGTGTGTGTGTGTGTGTGTGTGTGTGTGTCTGTGTCTGTGTGTGTGTTAGATTAGGTTATTAAATGATAAACACGATCGATTTCCAACGCAGCCACCTGTTCTACTTTGCTTGGGTTCATCAGACCGCCGACCAATAGAAGAACCAATACAGGATGAGTCACTGAGGTGATGGACGGTAGGTCAGGTATAGCAATGATACGCGTGTGTGAGAGTCATTAACACGGCAGCAGCAGCAGCCAGTCTATTTCTGATAGTGAAGTGTAAAGGAGACGAGGAGAGATATCAGCATATCACATCGCCACGGAAACACCAAATCAATCGGTAGCGTCACCAAGTCTCCTTCAGAGGACACAGAGCCTGTCCTGAAAGGCGTGTGTTTGGAGGTAGATTCAGTGTGTTTGGGGGTAGAACTGTTACATATTGTAAGTCTCTTTGGATACAAGCGTCTGCTAAACGCCCTGAATGTAAAATGCAATCGCAGCTGCGAAGGACAGCGTGCGAAGTCGATGCGTTAACTCAGGGATCACATGTGGTGAGCGAGGGGGCTATATGGGGAGAGGAGAGCTTCTCAAGGTGATGACAACCTGAACTCTCTCCGGAGACAAAGCAGGCAGGGGAACACACACTGTTTGGGCATTTGCCCTCCTGCTCAAATCATTCCTCCTGCCCAAAGCAGACCCATGAAGCGATAAGTTAGCCAGGTTACCAGTGGGGCTCCTCCTGGTAGCAGAACGGCTGCAACCCCCCCCCCCACCCCCACCACCACCTCAGAACCCGGGATCATCCAAATCTAACTCCTCCTGGCCGTCGGAAGACCCCCGTCCTGCAGCATCGCTGTTATCGTGTGGCCTAACAGGCCTCACCATATCCCATCTGATATTCTGCGGCCCGAGGAGGTGGCGGAGAGATATCACATCAGATGCCCTTGCGTTGTCAGATCCGGCCGCTCTGCGCCCCCGTCCACACCAGCCCAACAGCCTCGTCTGCTGCTGCACACCTTACGGGCTACAGCTTATATCAATATGCATCAGTCACCATTTCACCCAAAATGGACACGCACAAAAAAAAAAAAGCCACAGCCCAAAATATTGCAAACGGGCTGCTGTGTTCTGTGGTGCGCCGCAACAGACTCGTGGGAACGTTTGGTGAATAACGAGAGGGGGAAACCGGCAACACGGTGGACTGCGATATGAGGAGGACGAACCTGAGACACATCAGCACGAACACCGTGGATCACCCGATAGAGCAGCGGCCATCTCTACGGCTGATAAAACGACGGGTTAACGCACCTGCTCTCACGCGCGGGTTCTCTTCAGTCCATAGATGTAGTCTCCTCCTCGGTCCGCGTCTCCATCCATTCACTTCAGCACCACGCAGCCTCTCCTCCCAAATCACTACCTCGATTTACATTCAATGTTTGGATAAGAAAAGACCCGGCGCTGTGAGGGTTTGAGTGAGTGTGTGTGTGTATGTGTGTGTGAGAGTAAGGGAGTGAGTGTATGTGAGTGTGTGTGTGTGTGTGTGTGAGAGTGAGTGTGTGTGAGTGTGCGTTGCGCATCCACGACGCCAAGGTCAGGCGCGCCAATGGTTTCGACGGAGCTCCCGCTGCCAGCGCGTTACTAAGCAACCGCGAAGGATGAAACGCCAGTGCGTTGAATTCGTTTTTTGTTTTTTTTTCATAAACCGAACGTACAGTGGGCGGTGCTTTCTCGTTCGGTTACCAACCAATCAGTGATCGAGGAGGACCAGTTGGCTGTACCGGAGCTCGAGGCCCCGCCCACTGGTCCTCCGGACGGTTCTAGGTGACCGGGTTGCGAGTTAAGGTGTAGAAGGAGATGAACTTACTAGCCCCAGGTTTTAGAGGCAGAAGATGGTAATTATCAACACAAACACCACAACACGGACATCCCGGGCCGCGAGCTCAGCCTTGCAGAGCATCGATCAGAGATCGATCCCTAAATGGTGAACATACCCAGTAGACCCATGGCGATCTGATGCAGCGATGGGAGAAGGACAGTGTGAATAGATGATGTTATTTAGATGTAGGTTTTTAGTTCAGGCCTACATGACAGACGTTGTTAACTCCTACAAATCTCTATCTATTTATATCCATCTGCTATCTCTCTCTCTCTCTCTCTCTCTCTCTCTCTCTCTCTCTCTCTCTCTCTCTCTCTCTCTCTCTCTTCTCTCTCTCTCTCTCTCTCTCTCTCTCTCTCTCTCTCTCTCTCTCTCTCTCTCTCTCTCTCTCTCTCTCTCTCTCTCTCTCTCTCTCTCTCTCTCATCCTATTATATGTTTATCGATATTGCTCCTCAATATGTATCTCTCTCTATATATATATGCACACTTATCTATTAAGCACTTTGAGTGTGAGAAAAGCACTATACAAATGCAATGTATTATTATTATGTATACACATAAAAATATAGATAAGTATATAGATATATCTATGTATCTAGATACATATAGATATACATATTGACTTATCAATGTGTATGTATAGATATATATAGGTGTATCTATATGTACATGTATATACTGTCTGTCTAGATGTCTCTGCTGCCTCTGTCTCATGCTGCCGGACCCTCCAGTCCTCCCTGGAGGGGGACACCAGGAAGGACTGGCCCCGGGTACAAAGCCCTGGCCCTGGTCTCCCGCCGGCCCCGGGCCCCGGCCCCGGGCTGCTCTGAGGTGGAGGAAGAGAGAGAGCGAGAGGAGAGATGGAAGAGCCTCAAGCTGTCTCAGAATAGACCTGGCTCTGAGAGCAGCACTAAGGAGGAACACAGTCTGCTCACATCTCCTCTCCCAGATCTGCTGAAGACTGGAGCAGCGACAGATGCCCTGGGCTAACGTGTTCCAGAAGGCTCTGAAGAGGACAGAGGCTCCACAGAGAGATGGAGGCTAGAGTAGATGGCTCCAGACAGGTTCACACATGCGCCAGCAGTTCTCTAATCCTCCACACTCCTCTTATTATGGGATTGCTGATCAAGATCTCATGGGGCCTGATCTATAGATCAACACAATCAATATCAACCGCAGTCAGACAACCAGGCCCACTATCGACGTATATACCCAGACCATTCTTACTTCTACTGCTGCTATACCTGTAGAGTAGACGTCTATGTTGTGGTTGCTCTCTTATGGGGCTGAGAATAACACGCTCACTATTACCATTGTACTATGAGAGGGTGAGGGGTGGGTGAGGGAGAGAATTCAAACGTATTTATTCAAATGTTCACTTCCACAGGGTTGCTTCAGCCTTTCATTCAATTATTCATCCTTTCATCAAACCCTTCTCCCCCTCCCTTTACTGCCCCTCCCCCCCCCCTCCCCCTGCATCCCCCTTACTCCTCCCTTTACTCAGCGGAGGAGCGAGGGAGGAGGAGCAGGGGAGGAGTAAGGGGGGAGGAGAGGAGGAGGAGAGAGTGGTGAAGGGAACACCCTCCTCTGCACCTCCTACAGGAGGATCAGTCTGCCAGCTTTGATCTCCTTAACGTTTTAAACCGCCGCACCCTCAGCCCTCCACTCAGAGCAGATCAACGCGTCCCACGGCGACAATACCATCAAATCACACAAACTGACAGATAACACAGGGAATAAAACCCCAATGAAAGGCTGGGGTTGTAAAGACAAGCCTGTGTTTTTATATTAATCTGGCGTCCACCAGATCATCTTTAAAAGTAGATTTATGTTGCCCGTTTCCTTGAGATTGATGTGGTTTAGATAGTCTTAGTCGATGTCTATTATGCACCATAGTTTATGGTTTAATGAAGGACAGAGGTCCTTCCCCTCGTCCTTGTTTAAAGCTCTGGATTTGCTATTTATTGGTATTGAATTATATTTGATATGCAGGGCTTGTGCTATAACTATTATTATTATTATTAAACAATGTATTAATTTATATGTGTGTGTGTGTGTGTGTGTGTGTGTGTGTGTGTGTGTGTGTGTGTGTGTGTGTGTGTGTGTGTGTGTGTGTGTGTGTGTGTGTGTGTGTGTGTGTGTGTGTGTGTGTGTGTGTGTGTGTGTGTGTGTGAGAACTGTTGAAAACTCAAGACTCGTATTACACGAGATGTAGTGTTGGTTCATCCGTGTAATACGAATCATCAACAGTTTTCACTATTACCATGTTGTTCCTTTTTCAATTCCAGCAGTTTGCAGGTTTTAGAAAAGTTATTATTTTATAACTCTTATATATTTTATTATAACCCTAACGCTTTTATATCGCACTCCTGCGACGTTCCCAGTGGTGCCTTGCTCAACGGCAGCGGTTGAGAAGATTGGAGTAATCCCCGAACAACCTGTTAACCCCGCCACTGTGTTGCTGTTTAGGGTTGAAATATGTTTCAAGTTCATGATGGGACAACTGGTCAAGAACCACGATGATGGAAACCAGCACCGAGCGAGAGGAGGAGGAGGAGGAGGAGGAGGAGTCTGTAACTACGGCAACCAGGAGGGGGTATATCCGCGGGAAGACAAACAGGAAACGCAGCCGCTAAGGGGAACCCGCAACCCTTCAGAATAAAACCTAAATAAAACTATTACTACAGTATTATTATCATTTAAAAATATTAATAAAGCTTAACCGACATGGAGGAACAGACCGCCGCCGGAGAGAAGCTCAGCGTGCCCACGGACTTCACCGCACCGCCTCTCCCCGGTGAGTTACAGCAGGAGTGGACCCGTAGAAAGTCCATCTGTCACCCGTCCTGGTACTGCAGGAACCGCTCCTCAGCATGGGGGTTTCTTTAAACTGCTAAGGTTGGTGAAAAGAGCGTTTAAATGTCCTGTGTAATCCTAACTGTTGTATTCAGGGAACATTCAGAAGGACCTGATGCCGCCGTCCCACTTCACCTCCGCCGTCCAGACGTCCTCGTCCGTCCGCGGGGTCCAGACCTCCGCGTCTGTCCGCGGGGTCCAGACCTCCGCGTCTGTCCGCGGGGTCCGCAACCAGCCGGCCGCGGAGTCCTGGAGCTCCGCCGCCGGTCCGGGGGTCTCAAGTCCGGCCGCGGCGTGGCTCGCCGTGTCCCGGGCCCAGGGGGAAGTTCTGGAGCTCCGGAAGGAGAACCAGAGGCTGATGATGCTACAGGGAGACTCTTTGAGAGGAAGGAGCCGGTCTACAGACTCCAATGGAAGGTAGCCATCACAATAATCCCCGGTTATTAGCTAGGTTAGCACGAATGTTATCACCACTACGTTTGTCTTGGTGCGCACCTACGCTAAAATAAACACACACACACACACACACACACACACACACACACACACACACACACACACACACACACACACACACACACACACACACACACACACACACAACATTACGAAACCCCTCTAAACATTGAACTCAACATATTAGATCCTGGGTTAATGGTATAATAATGGTGCAGTTTTAGCAACTGGGAAATAAGAACGTATTATTCATTCATTAAACATTTACACCAGTAGGCCTACGTTTAAACTGGTTTCCCTCCCCCAGGTTTGTGGAGGGTGGAGGTGGTGGAGGTGGGGGAGACCGTGGAGGGGTGGGAGGCGAGGTGTGGATGAGACTGGAGGCAGAGTGGCGTGTGCGAGTGGAGACGCAGCGGGCGGAGGCGGAGAGACTCCGGGGTCAGCTGGAGGCCCTGAAGGAGAGCGAGGAGAGACAGCGGGGCGAGTTACGAGACAAGGACAGCACCCTCCACAGGTACACACACGCACAGACGTGCACGCACACGCAAACACACACAGACATGCACGCACACACACACAGACATGCACACACACAAACTACGCACAATTACACACACCCGCAAATGCAGACGCAGACATAGACACGTTCGCACAGACAAACAACTCAGGCACACAGACATGCACGCACACACACACACAGACACGCACACAAACTACGCACATCGATCTGTACTGTCTCACCTACCTGCTCCTTAATGACCTGTCTCTGTACTGTCTAACCCCTACCTGCTCCTTAATGACCTGTCACTGTACTGTCTAACCCCTACCTGCTCCTTAATGACCTGTCTCTGTACTGTCTAACCCCTACCTGCTCCTTAATGACCTGTCTCTGTACTGTCTAACCCCTACCCACTCCTCAATGACCTGTCTCTGTACTGTCTAACCCCTACCTGCTCCTTAATGACATGGTTCTGATTCACTAAGTCTGCTCAAGCCTGATAACTGGATGTCCACTCTGTTCCCTCCTGTAGACAGGGCGCTGAGCTGGACACCCTACGCTGTGACCTGGGTCAGACCAGGTCCAGGCTGGACCAGGTCAGACTGGAGCTGCAGCAGAGCCTCCAGGAGAACCAGAAGATATCTTCACAGGTAGCCCTTCATCAACCAGCTTCAACGTCAATCCACTGACCTCCTCCTCATGTTCTACTGCTGCCACAAGCTTTTTGGTTTCTATACTGAAACCAACTAACAAGTGTTGATTCACTATTGGTTTGGGTTAACTACTGGTTTTGGTTCACTAGGGTTTGTTCACTAGGGTTGGTGCACTAGTGTTGGGTTCACTAGTGTTGGTTCACTAGGGTTGGTTACACTAGTGTTTGTTCACTAGTGTTTGTTTACATGGGTTGGTTCACTAGTGTTTGCTTACATGGGTTGGTTCACTAGTATTGGGTTCACTAGTGTTGGTTGACTGGTGTTGGGTTCACTAGTGTTGGGTTCACTAGTGTTGGTTGACTAGTGTTGGGTTCACTAGTGTTGGTTGACTGGTGTTGGGTTCACTAGTGTTGGGTTCACTAGTGTTGGTTGACTAGTGTTGGGTTCACTAGGGTTGGGTTCACTAGGGTTGTAATGACAGATGTATATCGTGACCTTTGTTGGTCCTCAGCTGGAGACCGTGGAGAAGGGGTCAGAGGAGGAGATCAGCAGGCTGAGGAAGGAGGAGGCGCGCAGCCGAGAGGAGGTGCACTCGGTCCTCCGGGAGGCTGAGAGGAGCAGGAAGGAGGAGGAGGAGGAGGCGAAGAGGAGGAACATCGACCTGACCACCCAGATGGAGAATCTACAGAAAACCCACCAGACAGAGGTCTGTCTGTCTGTCTGTCTGTCTGTCTGTCTGTCTGTCTGTCTGTCTGTCTGTCTGTCTGTCTGTCTGTCTGTCTGTCTGTCTGTCTGTCTGTCTGTCTGTCTGTCTGTCTGTCTGTCTGTCTGTCTGTCTGTCTGTCTGTCTGTCTGTCTGTCTGTCTGTCTGTGTCTGTGGGTGGCGGGGTGTTTAAAGGGGGTCTCTATTAACATGCAAAGTGGGAGGGTCTATCTTTCAGAGAACTTCTAGGTTATATAAATGACTAGAACATGAGCCTCTCCTGTTTAGCCAATAGGATCTCTGTGGGTGTGGTCTACGTGCGATTGGCTCATCTTGGTTTTATGGTTTAGTGGGCAGAGCAAGTATTTTCATAGGCCAGGTTCATTTGTGGGCGGATTCAGAAAGTTTATGGGTTGGTCTTGGGAAGTCATGGTCATGGTCATTCCTTGAGGGCGGGAGCCATGATGTTAGTGGGCGGGGCCATGCTGTTAGTGGGCGGAGCCATGATGGTTGTGGGCGTTGCCCTTCACCAGTGTCCTCCTGTCCCTCCCAGCGGCAGCAGCTGACCGCGTCCCACGCCACAGAGATGGAGGCTGCGGCGATCGCTAGGGACCAGCTCCAGAGCAGCCTGGACGCCATGGCAACCCAGATGCTGCAACTACAGAACCACCTCGGGACGGCGACGGCCGAGAGAGACGCGCTCAGAGACCAGCTCAGGTACCAGCCCCGCTCCACACAGACAAGCTGGAAGACGATTGGAGGAAGTTGTCTCTCCTGGGTTCTCATTGGTCGGCCTTGTTTGTGTTTTCCAGCCAAGCGAGCCAAGAGCTGGAGGGCCAGGCGACCACGCTGCAGAACCTCAGAGGATACATCGGGGAGATGTCCCCCGAGAGGGGGGAGGAGGAGAGGCTGGGGGAGACCGTACAGGTGAGGCCGGTCACTGACTGACTAACCACGGTTTAAACAGGGTTCAGTTAGACAGCTCACTCACTCTCTAACTATTCCCAGTTCATTCAGGAATCAAGTAACGTCCTCAGAAAACGGCAGCTTGTCGCTCGCTGGATGTATTGTGGGTCATCTCAGTAGATCAGCGCGTTGCAGAAGAACAGCATTAATATGCGGCCCTATATTCACATCCATTATGTTGGTTCTTCCCGGTGGCTGTAGAAGCTGAGCAGGGAGAAGGAAGCCCTGGAGAAGACCGCAGATCTCCTCAGCGTCAGACTGAAGTGTGTCAACGAGATCCTCACCCTGCAGGAGCAGAAGGTCCTCCACAAGGTTCCTCCTCCTCCTCCTCCTCGTCCTCCTCATCCTCCTCTTTTGGTCACCATTCCGTGTGGAGAGACTCTGAGGCTTGGTAGACAGAAACGGGACAGACTGAGGGGGTCATAGTTAGCAGGAGACTAATACTATGAGAGAATAATAATAGTATTTTCCTGAGAAATCTTTCAAACATCTCCAAGGAGAGTCTTTGACCTCAACCAGGGCATAACGGGGATCTAGAAGTATCCACTGATCTCAGAGGACAACCTCAGTTAATCAAAACTTTGGGGCAGACCGGATACCACAGGATTACAAATTTTAGTTTAACATTCAACCGCTGACATCCTTCTATGCAAGGAATACATCTCCTGTTTTTGAGAGGAAGAAAACGTCATGTCATACATGTTCTGCGTTCAGCTAACAAATCAAGAGGTCTGGATTCCTGCTGTGAAACCGGATGTGTCCGAACACCAACACGTCCCGTACGAAACCACTCCAACCCCGTGAGCCGATCCCTCGGTACCACGGCAGAAGCTGGCCTCCAGAAGCTCTGCTGCCTGACCTCTGACCTCTGCCCTCCGCCCCCCCTCTCCAGACCCTGTCGGACCCCCAGCCGCCCGGCGGTGGCTGCGAGGCGCTCCAGCTGCTGCGGCTCTGGAGGGAGAAGGTGTACTCGCTGTGCGTCCGTCTGCGGACCCAGGAGCTGGAGCAGAAGAGAGAGAGGGAGCGGGCCCGCTCAGGGGTGAGGAGACACCGGGGAACCCTGGAGAACCCCCCCCTCCACACACACACACGTACACACGTACATACACGTACACACGACACACACCACACACACCACACACACACACACACACACACACACACACACACACACACACACACACACACACTTATGCACACCAACGCTCTGTGTATCACCCTGTCCACTGCTTGTTCTTCCTGTAGATAGTTCACCGTGGTAACATCATACACGTACACACGTGAGTGGTTCATCATTTGGACTCAAAACAAACGAAGAAGTAGAGACGGAAGGAAACCAAGACAATGTTTCCGCGTCGAAATGCACTTACCCCAAACCAAACCCTGACGCCTGACCCCCCTCTGTGGCGGGAGCAGGAGAAGGCTCTGCAGGAGGAGGTGCAGCAGGAGCAGCTCCAGGGCGCGCTCCTCCAGCACAGCCTGGACGACCGGCTGGCCCAGCTCCGCCTGGAGGAGGTGGCCGCGCAGGTACGCTGCTCGACTCATCACAGCCTCAGCCTGCCCACCTCTAACCATTTGACGCCATAACTCCCAAACCATTAAGCACCATCACCTCCTAAACATTCAACGCCGTAACCTCATAAGCCTTCAGACCTAAAGTTCCTCCTTCAGGGTCCATTAGTGGCTGAGGGTGGGGGTGGGTGGTGTCTGTGGTCCGGTGGAGCCCTTTGAGACGGGCCCTGGGGTTAGGAAGTAGGACGGACCTGACTTGTGCGTCAGGGCCGGTTCCGGCCAGCAGAGGGTGCTGCTGGCTCCAGTAGAGGAGCTCTGACCCTGCTGCTCTGACCCTGCTGCCCTCCCCTCCGTCCCCAGAGCCTGAAGGAGGAGCTGGCCTCGCTGGGCCGGGAGAACGCGGAGCTGACGGCCTGGAAGCACCGGGCCGGCGCGGACCTGGGGGCCGCGAAGGAGGCGCTCCTGAGGTGAACGACGTCTTGTTACCAGAGGAGTGGGGGGGGTCTGAGGGGTTGTGATGTGAGACCCGCTGTATCACCTCGTCTCTCCGCAGGTTCGGCGCCGCGTTCGCAGCCCGGGTCGCCGACGTCAACCAGTCCCAGGACCAGCTCAACGCCTTCTCCCAGAGGCTGACCTTCGCCAAGAGGAGGGTCCAGACCATCCAGGGTAGGTCTAGTCCTATTCATCCGGGGTCCAGACCATCAGGGTTACTGGAGACCCGGTGTCTGACTGTAGCTGCCTGCCTGACTGTAGCTATCAGGTAACCACAGACACGGTGTCTGACTGTAGCTGTCAGGTAACCACAGACACGGTGTCTGACTGTAGCTGTCAGGTAACCACAGACACGGTGTCAGACTGTAGCTGTCTGTTTGA
>OLKM01000241.1:236911-256911 GCA_900291075.1 Melanogrammus aeglefinus
GCATCCCTACAGGCGTCCTGGAGCATCCCAGAGCTCATCATCATCATCATGGCGATCTGCGTCCCGGCCCCGGGGTCAGGCCGGGAGGGGGGGGCCCTGGTGCTGATGCTGATCGGGGTTGTCAGGGGAGACCACCAGCGCTGCGTGCTGGACGGCCGGCGTGCTCCGGGTCGGGGGGCGCGGACCGGGTCGTGGGGGGGGGGGGGGGTGTTATTTATAGACTCTGGAGTCTGGGGGGCTCTGGGATGGCCCTGGATTCAGCTGTCCCATCCTGGGGAGGGGGGTGGAATGGAGTGGGGGTGGTGGTGGTGGGGGAGGTGGTGGTGTTGGCTGGTTGCCGGCGGTGATGAAGGAGACGATGGTGATGTTGGTGGTGGAGGTGGTGATGGAGGTGGTGATGGAGGTGGTGGTGGTGATAGTTTTGGAGGAGGTGGTGATGGAGGTGGTGATGGAGATGGTGGTGGTGATGGTGTTGGAGGAGATGGTGATGGAGGTGGTGGTGGAGGTGGTGGTGGTGATGGAGGTGGTGGTGGTGACGGGTGGGGGGACGATGGAGGTGGTGGTGGTGATGGAGGCGGTGGTGGTGGAGGTGGTGATGGTGGTGTTGGTGGTGACGGGGGGGACGGACGATGGAGGTGATGGTGATGCAGGAGGGTGGTGGTGGTGGAGCGGAGGTGCAGGTGGTGATGGTGTTGGAGGAGGTGGTGATGGAGGTGGTGGTGATGATGGAGGTGGTGGTGGTGATGGTGATGCAGGAGGAGGTGGTGGTGAAGGCGGCGGTGGTGGTGGTGGTGGCGGTTATGAAGGAGACGGTGGTGTGGTCTGGAGAAGCAGAACCGTCCTGTCGTAGCGTCGGTGGTGTTGGCGGAGGAACGGAGAGAGCCATGAGTCATGATTCCAAGTTCCCTGAGAACAGCTAGAGCATCCACGCAGGCGAGGCTGGGGAGAGTGTTGCCGCGGACTACCTGACAAACGCCTACCAGGAGACACTCAAACCACGACCACGGACCAGACCCCCCACAGCTGCTCTCCTCCCCGGCTGGCTCCCTTCCAGCCAGGAGGAGCCCCGGAGCAAAACGACAGGACGCATTCCGATGTGACCGCGGTTCACGTTTTAAAACGTATGAATGAGAGCAGGGGATCACAGCTCAGAGCCATTGGGATTTCCTTCTGTTGAATAGAAGAGAACGAGGCTGCAAGATTTCCTTCACGTTCGAGACGTAATCACATGTTGTCAAATTCATTGCTTGACGGATGCTAGGCAGGGAGGCCACGGGGGTTAGCACCGTGCGCTCGGCGACTTGGAGAATAGCTTTAGTTATCACTTATTAATAATCCGTTGTGCTGATGCATGGCTCGCTGGGAGCGGCTGCTGAACGCTGTTAATCTCACAACGTATTATGCCAACCCCTCACTGACGTGCGGCCCATGATCTGGAGAAGGATGGATGTCCAGGATACAGCTCTGCTATTTACAAAGAGCCCCGAGCCTGCGCCTCATTTAGCCAGAGCTGTGGAGGTTACGTCTGGCTCGAGGTCGGGCCGGGACATCCAGGCCTCCTTCTGTCCTCCTTCATTCTGGAGGAGGAACGTTCGGCCTGAATCCAGGATGGGGCAGCAGGCAGAGTCCTCCACACAGAGTCAGACACACCCCGACTGGTCCTGATGAGAGTGTTCATCACCACTGGTCCTGATGAGAGAGACTTCATCACCACTGGTCCTGATGAGAGAGACTTCATCACCACTGGTCCTGATGAGAGAGTGTTCATCACCACTGGTCCTGATGAGAGAGACTTCATCACCACTGGTCCTGAGGAGTCTTCATCACCACTGGTCCTGATGAGAGAGTCTTCATCACCACTGGTCCTGATGAGAGAGTCTTCATCACCACTGGTCCTGATGAGAGAGTCTTCATCACCACTGGTCCTGATGAGAGAGTGTTCATCACCACTGGTCCTGATGAGAGAGTCTTCATCACCACTGGTCCTGAGGAGTCTTCATCACCACTGGTCCTGATGAGAGAGTCTTCATCACCACTGGTCCTGATGAGAGAGTCTTCATCACCACTGGTCCTGATGAGAGAGTCTTCATCACCACTGGTCCTGATGAGTGAGTGTTCATCCACCACTGGTCCTGATGAGAGAGAGTGTTCATCACCACTGGTCCTGATGAGAGAGTGTTTCATCACCACTGGTCCTGATGAGAGGAGTGTTCATCACCACTGGTCCTGATGAGAGAGTCTTCATCACCACTGGTCCTGATGAGAGTGTTCATCACCACTGGTCCTGATGAGAGAGTGTTCATCACCACTGGTCCTGATGAGAGAGTCTTCATCACCACTGGTCCTGATGAGTGAGTGTTCATCAACACTGGTCCTGATGAGTGAGTGTTCATCAACACTGGTCCTGATGGGAGAGATTGTTAATTAATCGATGCCTCTATTACATCATTCACTGATCCTTGAGAAAATTTCCCTTCACATTAATTAGGATGCACAACAGAAGCAAGGCAGCAAAGTGTTCAAGAGAGAGAGGAACCTGAAATGAAAAAAGCAGGAGGATATATCTTTGAATATTTACATGTTAACGTTTGAGGTTATGGTGGTAATAAATGTTTGGTAATGAAAGTAATTCTGAGGAGAGCTGCATGATACTGAATCTGTTTATGCTTGGTGCATGATGTTGTGAAACTATTATTTTGTTTTCATACTGATCTAGTACGTTGAAGGTTTCATAATTGTACCCTAAAGCCCAGTTCAGGCACAAGAAACAGAACATTCCAAACAGACGACCCCTTTAATTGAGAACTCTAAAGCAGATGTTGATGTGAATAAATATGTGTGTTGTTCCAGCTCAGGCTCAACTCGGATCAGTGAAAAGGGTTGGCTGATATTTCACATTATCATTAATATATTTATATAATATTTTGCCATTTTCCACAGCGCAGGGTTTGCTTTTCTGAATGCAAAGTGATTTCAAACCGGATTAACCTCCCAGTGGGACTCTGCTTGAACTCAGACCTGTCTCACCTCACCACACAGTGACTCACCGCTCAATTAGAAACCGGTTTACCCTCTGACCCCTGCTCTTTAATAACAGCCTCCTCTGCTCCCTCTCATCACCTCCTCCCCTCCCTCTCATCACCTCCTCTCCTCCCTCTCTCATCACCTCCTCTCCTCCCTCTCTCATCACCTCCTCTCCTCCCTCTCTCATCACCTCCTCTCCTCCTCCTCTCCTCCCTCTCTCATCACCTCCTCTCCTCCCTCTCTCATCACCTCCTCTCCTCCCTCTCTCATCACCTCCTCTCGTCCCTCAGCACCTCCCTCATTTCCTCCCTCTAATCAGCCCCACTCTCCTCCTCTCATCAGCTCCTCCTCTCCTCCTCTCTCCTCCACTCTCTCCCACCACCTCCATCTCATCACCTCTCCTCCTTCTCCTCCCTCTCTCCTCCCCCCCCCTGTGTATCAGAGCTGAATGGGAGTGCAGAGAGTCAGACCTGAATGGAGAGAGAATCAACATCCAATTTCACAGCTCGTGGTTCTGACGACAAAGCAAAGGAGAGACTCCAGTAAACAAACCTTTACTTTGAAAAACACCAGAGAGCAGAGCAACAATACGGTTCCCTCTTCATCAACATCATCATCATCGGATTGTCCTTCAGTCAACATTATAACATCAGTTATAACACACATTGCTGTTTCACACACGGTCGTACCGTGTAATCAGGAAAACTAACCCGCAGAGGAACTCAAATACGACAATAATATAAATCAATTACCGGTTGGAATAAGTGCTTATAGTAGTAAGAATAGAATACTTAGAATAGTAATTACAATTGAAGTTCACCCATATATTTATTTGGTGTTTACAATCCTAAACCATCATAGCACACACACACACACACACACACCCTCTCTCGCACACTCTTTCCCTTAGCACTGTGAATAAAACAAATACCTCGTCTTATGTGAGGAGAAAATAACATGCTCAGACACCACTGATCCAGGCCAAACACATCAACAGATGAGGCAGAGGAGGAGTCTTTGGACGTGAGAGCTGGTGTGTCTACAGCTGAGTGTATTCACAGCGACGGCAGCTCGTATTTAGGCCACTGTTGTCCCTGAGGGGAACAACTAGTGTGTGATTCTGCTGCTCCTAACAAGCTATTACTGTAGATGAAGTGGGACGCAGGCCGCCTATTGACAGGTACTGCCAGCCCTGGTAGGACTGGAACTGGTACAACCGGACCTGGTACGACCGGACCAGGTACTTTCAGACCTGTTAGGACCCGACCTGGTTCTACCGGACCTGGTACGACCAGACCTGGATTAACCTGACCTGGTACCACCATACCTGGTATGACCGGACCAGGTACTTTCAGACCTGGTAGGGCCCGACCTGGTACGACCAGACCTGATAGGACCGAGCCTGCTAGAACTGACCCTGGTGGGTGCTATGATGTCTCTCGATATAACGACGTTGTAAGCCAAACTCACGCAACCTGTTTGAGATTCAGGCCATCCTCACAACCGGGTCAGAGGTCAGAGGTCATGTTGAGATATCCTCTCACCAGCACGGCTGTAGTCCTTCTCTCCTCACTGTTCTGAGAAGCTTCTAGAAGCACGGAAACAAGCTATGAGCATACAATGCTATCACAGCACATGGTAGGCCTGTGTGCCCTGGGATTCTTTCTCCTAGGACATCGTCAAACGTCACGTCACACACCACACGTCACGTCATATGTAACATGTCACGCCACACGTCGTGTCAAACGTCTTGTCGCGTAACGTGTCACATAACATGTCACATAACATGTCATTTCACATGTCACGTCACATGCCACGTCACATGTCTCACGCCGCACGTCACGTCATGTCTGGTGTCAGTGTGAAGAACGGAGCGGAGAATGTGTCTCAGACAGGCCGCCAGCACGAATACAAATCAGCTCCTTTTGACAAAATGACAACTAAATGAGCCAGAAGCTCCACCATGCAACCTGACCCACACACAGCTGCACCACCACCACCACCACCACCACCACCACCACCACCACCACCACCTCGACCAGCACTAACACCCAACCATGCACCACCACCCACAACACTCACCACCACCACCACCACCACCACCTCGACCAGCACCACACCCAACCATGCACCACCACCCACAACACTCACCACCACCACCACCAGCAGCACTCACCACCACCACCACACAGCATCCAGACCACAGAGGCTGAAGACGACACCAACAACCCTCTGGTTGCCAGGCGACCTGCTTTAGAATGTGGATGGCTGACGCCCCCGCAACACGAGACAGATTATTATAGAATATGGAGGAGCCTCAGGAAGGACCGGAAGGATGACTATCTACAAGCTGAGAGGCAGCCACCATGAGTCCTCCTCCTCCTCCTCCTCCTCCTCCTCCTCCTATATTCCCCTCATCTCTCTTCTCTCTCCGGCTCCTACTCGCTCTGTCATCAGGATAGCAGCTCAACAGGCTAACATCGTTTAAGTAGCTCGACATGCAAACATCGTTGTTGTCGCTCGACATGCTAACGTCGATCAACTAGCTTGACATGCTAACATAATTTGAGTAGATCAACAGGCTAACATCGTTTAAGTAGCCCGACATGCAGACATCATTGTTGTCGCTCGACATGCTAACGTCGATCAACTAGCTCGACATGCTAGCATAATTTGAGTAGATCAACAGGCTAACATCGTTTAAGTAGCTCGACTTACACCATTGTTGTAGCTAAACGTGCAAACATCATTGAAGAAATTCGAAATGCTTAAACCATTGTTGTAGCTCGACATGCTGACATCCTTGTAGTAGCTCAACATGCTAACATCATTTAAGTAGCTCAACATGCCAACATCATTGTTGTAGCTAAACACGCTAACATAATTTGAGTAGTTTGAAATGCTAATATTATCGTAGCAGCTCTGGGTTAAGAGGTAATGTATTTCCGATGAACTCCAGTATAACCATTAAATCCTATTCCCTAAGGTGGTGTCTCACACACTAAACACATGCTAAAACATGCCACCACATGCTAACACAAGTCCCACATGCTAGCACAAGCTAACACATTCCACCACACGCTAACACAGGCCTCCACACGCTAACACAGGCCTCCACACGCTAACACAGGCCTCCACACGCTAACACCTACCACTACATGCTAACACATGCCCCCCAACATGCTAACACCTGCCACCTAACGCTAACACAAGTCTCACACCCTAACACACGCCAACCACATGCTAAAACACGCCACCAAGCGCTAACACAGGCCACAGGCCACAACCCGCTAACCCCCACCACCACATGCTAACGCACACATGAGCAGCGCTGTCTCTCAGCGCAGACGCCCAGCACCCAGCTGATGACCGGCTTCCTGACATCAGACACGCCTGACAGGAGCCGTCACTCGCTGAAGTGACCCTCACACACACACACACACACACACACACACACACACACACACACACACACACACACACACACACACACACACACACAGAAAACACACTGAAACACACACTGAAACACACACATTCTGCATCTCTCACGCACCACCGCAAATAACACTATATATATGTGTATATATACACACACTGCATAGATTATTAATATATAATACATAACACTAATATCAAACACAAACTATCACAGCTAATGAACCTTTGCTGAGCCAAGACCTGAGTGGAGAACGAAAGAGAGAGAGAGAGAGAGAGAGAGAGAGAGAGAGAGAGAGAGAGAGAGAGAGAGAGAGAGAGAGAGAGAGGAGAGAGGGGGAGAGACAGTGAGAGAGAGAGACAGAGCAACAGAGTGAGAGAGAGAGGCAGAGAGAGAGACAGAAAGACAGAGCGACAGAGTGACACAGAGAAAGGCAAGAGAGAAAGGCAGAGTGACAGAGAGAGAAAGAGATATACAAAGAGGGACAGAGAGAGCGAGAGAGAGAGAGGTTTTAATTAGCCTGTGAATCTCTCTCACTTCTCATCCTTCAGTAGAATAATAAGGCGGTTATATAATGACGTGCTGCTTATGGCGTGGCAGTATGTTTGTGATCACCCTGGGTCCTTTTCACTTTAATCTTCATAAACTTGGGGAAACAAAATCCTGAAGTGAACTGTTGTTAATAGAACTGTTAGATTGTTAGATTTCGGGAGAGTAAAATAATAATGTTTGCCTGAAATGAAAAGGAATAAATGAAAGATTCCCTGTTCCACTGGTTGGGTCAACAGAGCACAGCGCTTTATTAGTCATTTATACGTGGAGCTCCTTATGTTTCACAGCTGGAGTGGTTCCTTTAACTAGCCACTGGACAGCTTACATGTGGTGCAGGATGTGGTCCTGATGTGGTCCTGATGTGGTGCAGGATGTGGTCCTGATGTGGTCCTGATGTGGTCCTGATGTGGTGCAGGATGTGGTGTTGATGTCTTATTGTGTTATTATGTTGAGGTGTTGATGTGTTGACGATGTGTTGATGTGTTGATGTGTTGTTGTTGATGTGGTGTTGATGTGTTGTTGTGTTGTTGATGTGTTGATGTGTTGTTGTTGATGTGTGTGTGTGTGTTGATGTGTGTTGATGTGTGTATGTGTTGTCGATGTGGTGTATGATGTGTTCCTGATGTGGTCCTGATGTGGTCCTGATGTGGTGCAGGATGTGGTGTTGATGTCTTATTGTGTTATTATGTTGAGGTGTTGATGTGTTGACGATGTGTTGATGTGTTGATGTGTTGTTGTTGATGTGGTGTTGATGTGTTGTTGTGTTGTTGATGTGTTGATGTGTTGATGTTGATGTGTTGATGTGTTGTTGATGTGGTGTTGATGTGTTGTTGTTGATGTGTTGATGTGGTGTTGTGTTGATGTGTTGATGTGTTGATGTGTTGTTGATGTGTTGTTGTTGATGTGTTGATGTGGTGTTGATGTGTTGTTGTTGATGTGTTGTTGTTGATGTGGTGATGTGTTGATGTGTTGATGTGTTGTTGATGTGTTGTTGTTGATGTGTTGATGTGTTGTTGTTGATGTTGTGTTGTGTGTTGATGTGGTGTTGTTGATGTTGTGTTGATGTGTTGATGTTGTGTTGATGTTGTGTTGATGTGGTGTGAGTGTGGCGGGGGTCAGGGTGCTGGTGGCATGGCTACTGGGGTCATCTGAAACCTTCTAAACATCTTCTAAAACCTTTCTAAATAATCATCTAAAACCTTTCTAATTGATTTTTTAAATCATCTTCTAAAACCTTTCTTAATCGTCCTCTCTACATCTACTAATTCATTTTCAAAATAATTTTCAAAATAATCTTTAAATCATTTTCAAAATCCTGTACTGAATCAGGTGCTGTGGCGCTGCGGTACTCGTTGGATGCCAGAGGAGATGAATGCGAGCAGCTGATTAGGACCCGGTGGTCGATATTCATATTTCAGAAACACACAGCCTGAGGGGGTGGGGTCCCCCCCCCCCACTCAGGAACATTCACCGCAATGACCCCAATGTGGACTTAAATTAAGGCTGTTGGTCACACAGGCACACACCCACAGCGACCAGTTATTGATCAATTAAAAATGGGACAGCGTGCCTCAGGATCACTCACACACACACACACACGCGCGCGCGCGCACGCACGCACGCGCCACACACACACACACACACACACACACACACACACACACACACACACACACACACACACACACACACACACACACACACACACACACACACACACACACACACACACACACACACACACACACACACACACACACACACACACACACACACACACACACACGAGCAGGAGTAATCAGATGTCCTGATGGCTAGAGTAGGATATTGGACCAGACGAGCGGCGGCGTGTGTTTGGGAACGCGCCGCGCCATCCCGCGACTCCGCAGTGACGTCGGGACGGGAGGCTGCACTTGTAATTCACATCAGATCAAGTTTGATAAACGCAGCCCTCTGCCCCAATTGGACGGCCCGGTCCACAATAACCGCTCCTCTACCACCATCTTTACACAAGTGTGTGTCTGTGTGTAGTGTGTATCTGCGGTGTGTGCAGCGCAGTGTGTGTGTGTATGTGTGTGTGTGAAGTGTGTACCGCGGTGCGGTAGCTGTTTGGCACATCGACAGCCGCGACCACCACCACATCTGGTCGCCTCCTTGCGCATCAGATCGTGTTCTCCATGGTCCTCTCACGGCCGGTTCGGTGAGGAGTTGATTCGAGCCGAGGGGGATGAAGATGCTGACCCGCGTCCGGGCGGCGGTGCTGCTCTGCTTGTGTTTCTGGGACGAAGCTCTCGCCGGATTCCCCAATCAAATCAACATCGGTAAGTTTAATTCCTGACTGCTGCATTTTTTTTTGGGTGTCTTTATTTGACATTTTTTTCCTACAAGTGTCCGCCGACCACGTCGCGGCATTTCTATATCTATACATATGTCTTAATATTCCCTCGCCAACTTCACTTGTGGATGTGAAGTAGGCTGGAAGGACGGTGCGGTATTATGAACGTTCATGTCAGGTCCGCCGGGTCCATGGTGGACGACTTGTTCGGTCGAGTGGAGAAAGACTCTTTCGGTCCTTCGGTCTGGTTCGCTTATCATTGCATTCATTTCTCATTGTGTTGCATTGCTTTACGGCGAGCGAATAAACGCAGGTATTTCTAACCTAGCGCCAACGCTAAAGCCAAATCCGCGGTGACATAGGCTGCCACCCAACAACTAGTTGAAGCCCTAACGGAGCGGTGTCCTCCCCGGTGCAGGCGGGCTGTTCCTGCGCGCCACGGTCCAGGAGCACAGCGCGTTCCGCTTCTCCGTGCAGCTGTACAACACCAACCAGAACGCCACGGAGAAGCCCTTCCACCTCAACTACAACGTGGACAACCTCGAGTCCTCCAACAGCTTCTCCGTCACGCACGCATGTGAGTCCAAATAACGCTAAGACACACACACACACACATGATTGATTGACGCGCGCGCGCGCATACACACACACACACACACACACACGCACACACGCACACACGCACACACGCACACACACACACACGCACACACACACACACACACACACACACACAGGTTTGGGTTGTAATCGACAGTAGAGACGGGTCATTAAGGAGCAGAGCGTTGGGGTCATCTTGCTATAGGATGACTACAGGTGGACTGAGGTCATTGGGGATTGAACCCAGAACCTTTGGGCTGGGAGTAGGACAGAGACATCTGAGCGATCTGTGGTGGGTCTCTGGTCTCCATTACAGGAAAAGCAATTGGAAATGTTCAGTCTGTCATAAGGACACCTGTCTGCCTGTCCGCCTGTCTGCCTGTCTATCTGTCTGCCTTTCTGTCTGTCCACCTGTCTTCTTCTCACTCTGCCTGTCTGCCTCTCTTGCCTGTCTGTCCTCCTGTGCACCTGTCTGCCTCTCTGTCGGTCTGTCAGAGGGACTGGTCTCTGAGGAACCTGTGGTTCTGGCGCGGGCCGACAATGGGCGGTCCTGTTGAATACCAATCCTCCTCCTCTCCCTCGTCCTCCTCCTCCTCCTCCTCCTCTCTCCTCCTCCTCCTCCTCTTCCTCCTCTTCCTCCTCCTGCTCCTGAGAGCGTACTGCGTCAGCCCCACGTGCCGGGGACCACCGTGTGTTAGGGGCTCTGTTCGGCCTGATGAATCTCCTTAATGTTTCACCTGGGGACTGGAGAGTGGAGGGCCATCTGTCGGCTGTTAAGATGACACTCACAGCCTTTTACAAGCTTTTAACGCTTTTATGCTCTCATGCGTTTTAACAAGAAGATCTGATCTGAGACCCCGGACTCGTCCTCAGAGGAACCCTGTAGACCGCCCAGGTGGAACCAGACACAGTTCCAGAACCAGATCTAGACCGCGGACGTTGATCTACACCAAGTTCTGGACCGCACAGGTGGACCTAGACCTAGTTCTAGACCACACAGGTTGACCTAAATCCAGTTCTAGACTATGGACGTTGACCTAGACCCAGTTCTAGACCGCGAGCGTTGACCTAGAGTCTAGGTCAACCTAGATTCTAGGTCAAGGTCTGTAAGTCTAGAACCGGGACTAGGTCCTAGACCTAGGTCAAGGTGGTCTCTAACCTGTAGGATTCCGTTGTCCCCAGTCGGTGCTGGTTACCGTGACAGCGAGGTCATAAGGTCAGCTCTACTGCTCCTGGGTCATGTGACGTCTTCTTAGAGGACTGACTCGTTCAGCTCCCGGCCGCAGCAGAGTGTTGTTGGGCTGTTACACAACACCACCCACCTGACAACGCTGTGGTACGCTGTAGTAACGACATGTTCTCACTGGAACTACAGTACAGTACTGCATACTGCTGTGATACTACAGTACAGTACTGCGTGCTGCTGTGATACTACAGTACAGTACTGCGTGCTGCTGTGATACTACAGTACAGTACCGCATACTGCTGTGATACTACAGTACAGTACCGCATACTGCTGCTACTACAATACAGTGCTGCTGTTGTACTACAATACAGTACTGCTGCTACTACAATACAGTACTGCTGTTGTACTACAATACAGTACTGCTGTGGTACTACAATACAGTACTGCTGTGGTACTACAATACAGTACTGCTGTGGTACTACAATACAGTACTGCTGTGGTACTACAATACAGTACTTCTGTTGTACTACAATACAGTACTGCTGTTGTACTACAATACAGTACTGCTGTGGTACTACAATACAGTACTGCTGTGGTACTACAATACAGTACTGCTGTGGTACTACAATACAGTACTGCGTCCTGCGTACTTCCCAACACTGTGGTACCGCCATGGAATACTGCTCTGTACTGCAGCAGTACTAGAAAACACTACGACACAGCATTGCCTCGTATGACATATGAGCGAGGAACCAGGGGGAGCCATGAGGAACCCCCCCCCCCCCCCCCCCCCTGACGCCTGCCAGCCCACTGGTGACCATGGGTCAGCCATGCTGAACCGGGCCAGGCTGGCTGGCTCAGCACATCAAGGGGGAGTGCCTGATAGCAATCGATCGCTATTGGCAGATCAATCAATGAGCAGCCGGAAGGGCTGAGAGCGCGGCCGTGTCCTACATCCCATTCATCTGCTCCTCTTTATCCTGCGCTTTGTCCTCCTCTCCTCACCTCCTCCTCTTCTTCTTACTCCTCTTTTTTCTCTTCCTCCCTTTCCTCCTAATCCCCCTTACCTCCTACAATTCATCAAATTCTCCCCTTTCTCCCCTACCCTTGCTTCTCCTCCTCTCTCCTCTCTTGACTGCTTCTCTCTCACCCCCTCCTCTCCTCTCTCTCCCTCCCTCCTCCCCCTCTCTCTTCCCCTCTTTTTCTCCCTTCCCCTTCTCCTCTCTCTCCTCCCCTCTCCCCTCTCTCTCCTTCCCCTCTCTCCTCTCTCTCATCCCCCTCCTCTCCTCTCTCTCTCTCCCTCCTCCCCCTCTCTCTTCCCCTCTTTTTCTCTCTTCCCCCTTTCCTCTCTCTCTTCCCCTCTTCTCTCTCTCTCTCCTTCCCCTCTCTCCTCTCTCATCCCCCTCCTCTCCTCTCTCCCCCTCCCCTCCTCTCCTCTCTCTCTCTCCCTCCTCCCCCTCTCTCTTCCCCTCTTTTTCTCTCTTCCCCCTTTCCTCTCTCTCTTCCCCTCTTCTCTCTCTCTCTCTCCTTCCCCTCTCTCCTCTCTCCCCCTCCCCTCCTCTCCTCTCTCTCTTCCCCTCTCCTCTCTCTTCCCCTCTTCTCTCTCTCTCATCCCTCTCCTCTCTCTCCTCTCTCTCCCCCTCTCCTCTCTCCTCCAACAGGGAGTGATGTTCTTTATAAATCCCGTGCCCAGTCAGTGTGCAGCCCAGAGCAGAGCTCGGAGCTTCAGCACGGTGGACGATGGACGGTCTTAATGAAACTAGCGGAGGCTATGTATAGCAGCTGTGTTGTCCTAACCTCCCCTGCAGATCGATGGTGACCGTTCACCTAGTGGGATTGTTGATCGGATTCTGAGGGGGTCGTTATCGTTCCTCTAGCCCCACTGTGGTCGTAGAGGAGCTACTGTAGTTCTCTGTGTATGTATATTGCTACTTCTGTACAGTAGGACTAATGCTACGGTAGGACTGATGCTACTATAGTCCTACGGTAGGACTGATGCTACTACAGTCCTACGGTAGGACTGATGCTACTATCGTCCTACGGTAGGACTGATGCTACTATAGTCCTACGGTAGGACTGATGCTACTATCGTCCTACGGTAGGACTGATGCTACTATCGTCCTACGGTAGGACTGATGCTACTATAGTCCTACGGTAGGACTGATGCTACTATAGTCTTACGGTAGGACTTAGTCTACTGTAGCCCTAACGAAGGACTGGTGCTATTATAGCCCTACAGTAGGACTAATGCTACTCAAGCCCTACAGTAGGACTAACACTACTAAAACCCTACAGTAGGACTAATGCTACTCAAGCCCTACAGTAGGACTAATGCTACTATAGCCCTACAGTAGGACTTGGGCTAACACAGTCCTACGGTAGGTCTGTGTGGCTGCTTGCCTCAGTCGGGGAGGGGTTGAGTTAATCCATGCAGAAGTAGAGAAGGCTGATCCATGACGGGCTGGAGGTCAAAGACACAGTCCACTGACCCCATGGAGATGGAGAGTCCTCTGCACTGAAGTAGTACTCAAATAGTATTCTAGTACTTTGCCCGGGAACATGTTGATACTCTGTGTTGATTTAAAAAGCAGTTTGTGCAGAAATACTATATGTTTTGTGATAATATATATAATAAACTGTTATATAATATAGGATACATGAGCATTTGAGTCATAACTGGGCCTCTTAGCCTTTCACATTCGTAAAAGTATTTCACAGCCTTCCTGACACAATACTTCAACTTTTAGGAAAATTGGAAAAAGAATATGGGTCAACCTTCCAGTGCTCGACTTATTGGCATCATACACGCTGCTGGGGTTTGGGTGTTCTGGTTAGAGTAGTTAGCAGTTCTCTTTAGAGTAGGATTAGAGTTAGGAGTTCTAGTTAGAGTAGGGTTAGAGTTAGAGTAGGGTTAGAGTTAGGAGTTCTAGTTAGGAGTTTTAGTTAGAGTATGACAACACCGCAACGGTTAAGTCATCAACTACGAGACGTGATCAGGGTGTGAGGTCACGTGATCAGGGTGTGAGGTCACGTGATCAGGGTGTGAGGTCACGTGATCAGGGTGTGAGGTCACGTGATCAGGGTGTGAGGTCATAGGTCACATGATCAGGGTGTGCGGTCATAGGTTGGTCAGGGTGGTTTCCGGGGCTACCGGACCCTGACGTACAGTGAAACTCTTCCTCACGGTATCCCTGTCTTCCTCGGTGCAATCACTGTGTTAATGTTGTGAGACAGCTCCATATAAACAAATATATATGTCCCATACATTCAGGATTATCCATACATGTTTAGTCCACATGAATCGACTGTTTGACAGCAGGAGGAGGGGAGACAGAGCTGTTGTCCGTAAACCCGTCCATGTACATCTGCTGTCTGTAGTGTGCTCAGGAACAACCTTGAGTCCATCACGAGCTGACACGCGCCTCCGTCACATGACCCGGGGGACGTGACATCACAGCGTTATTATTATATCAGGATTATACATGACACATCAAACAGGAAGGCGTCCCGGGCGCGGGCCCTCACGCGTGTCGACATGGATTCAAAAGATGGCAGTGAAGAGAGAGGGCAGACCCCGCCCACCTTAGAGAACACACTTAGCACGTCGGAATACCTTAAAGAACACGCTAAGCATGTCAGACACTCTTAGAGAACACGCTAAGCACGTCAGACTACCCTGACGAACACGCTAAGCACGTAAGACTACCTTACAGAACACGCTAAGCATGTGAGACTACCTTAAAGAACACGCTAAGAACGTCAAACTACCTTAAAGAACACGCTAAGCATGTCAAACTACCTTAAAGAACACGCTAAGCACGTCAGACTACCTTAAAGAACACGCTAAGCACGTCAGACTACCTTAAAGAACACGCTAAGCACTTGTAGGCAGCGCACCTGGTTGGCTCTTCTCCCATCGCTCTCTGCTTCCTCTCTCTTTTCCAACCTCTCTCTTCTTCCTCTCTCTCTTCTTCCTCTCTCTCTCTCTCTCTCTCTCTCTCTCTCTCTCTCTCTCTCTCTCTCTCTCTCTCTCCTCTCTCTCTCTCTCTCTCTCTCTCTCTCTCTCTCTCTCTCTCTCTCTCTCTCTCTCTCTCTCTCTCTCTCTCTCCCCCCTCCTCCACCATCTCTTCTCTCCTACACCCTCTCTCTCCTTCTCTCTCCTCCACCCTCTCTCCCTTCTCCACCCTCTCAGAGAGACCCAGGGAATATGTCTTCCTCACCCAGGAGACGGGTCTTGTTTGTGGGGGGGGGAGGACGAGGGCCTCGTGAGCGTCTGCCGTCCTGTCGCTTTGGTTGACCTCCCCGGCGTGACGAGCACCCCCTCTCGCCGTCGTCACGGCGATGTCTCCGGTCGCCATGACGAACAGAGAGCTGTGAACACACACACACAAGTCCTTTCACATTAAGAGTCTGAAATGATCTCCTAATATCATGGGACATCTCTGTTTGGACAAGAACTTGTATTTTGAAGAGCAAAAAATATATATCATTAATCATAAACATAATTAATATTTACGGTCTTAAAATTATCTTTTGGAATAGGTCCTGATTCACTTTTAAATATCTTCCCCTGGAACTTTTTGTGCAATTCAAATGAGGGGATTTGTTAAGGCCGGGATTAAGATTATTTGCACAGATAATAATAACTCTACAGTCCTGCTGGAAGGTCCGGCCCGAGCAGCCAGGTAGAACCCCCAAGAGGGGTTCTGTCTGCGGCGTGTGACCCCCCGTAGCTGAGGGTCTCACGGGTGGAGGGGTGTGTTCCATCATGGTTAGTGGGGGCCTAGAAATGAGGAATAGTTGTGAGCTGTGTGAGGGGTTGGTGGGGGGTCGGGGTGAGTCGTGGTTAGCCTCGGTGGGGAGTTGTAGATAGCGGTGGTGGTGAGTGGTGGGTGGTGGTGTTGGTGAGTGGTGGGTGGTGGTGTTGCTGAGTTGTGATGAGTGCTGGTTAGGTGTGCTGAGTGCGGGTTAGTTATCGTAAGCGGTGGTGGTGGTGGTGAGTGGTGGAGGTTAGATGTGAGTAAGGTTGAGGGGATGGTGAGGGCTGGTTAGTTGTGCTGAGTTGTGGATTGTTGGATCTCATGGTCCTGAGTGGTGGTTAGTGGTGGTTAGTGGTGGTTAGGTGCTGAGTGGTGGTTAGGTGCTGAGTGGTGGTTTGTTGTGGTTAGTGGTGGTTAGTGGTGGTTAGGTGCTGAGTGGTGGTTTGTTGTGGTTAGGGGTGGTTAGTGGTGGTTAGTGGTGGTTGTGTTGGTGGTTAGTGGTGGTTAGGTGCTGAGTGGTGGTTTGTTGTGGTTAGTGGTGGTTAGTGGTGGTTAGGTGCTGAGTGGTGGTTTGTTGTGGTTAGTGGTGCTGAGTGGTGGTTGGTGCTGAGTGTGGTTTGGTGCTGTGTGTGGTTTGTGTGTGCTTGAGTGGTGGTTTAGTGTGGTTTGTTGTGGTTAGTGGTGGTTTGTTGTGGTTAGTGGTGGTTTGTTGTGGTTAGTGGTGGTTTGTTGTGGTGAGTGGTGGTTAGTGGTGGTTAGTGGTGGTTTGTTGTGCTGAGTGGTGGTTTGTGGTGGTTAGTGGTGGTTAGTGGTGGTTTGTTGTGGTGAGTGGTGGTTAGTGGTGGTTAGTGGTGGTTTGTTGTGCTGAGTGGTGGTTAGTGGTGGTTAGTGGTGGTTTGTTGTGCTGAGTGGTGGTTAGGGGTGCTGAGTGGTGGTTTGTTGTGGTTAGGGGTGCTGAGTGGTGGTTTGTTGTGGTTAGGGGTGCTGAGTGGTGGTTTGTTGTGGTTAGGGGTGCTGAGTGGTGGTTTGTTGTGGTTAGGGGTGCTGAGTGGTGGTTTGTTGTGGTTAGGGGTGCTGGAGTGGTGGTTTGTTGTGGTTAGGGGTGCTGAGTGGTGGTTTGTTGTGGTTAGGGGTGCTGAGTGGTGGTTTGTTGTGGTTAGGGGTGCTGAGTGGTGGTTTGTTGTGGTTAGGGGTGCTGAGTGGTGGTTTGTTGTGGTTAGGGGTGCTGAGTGGTGGTTTGTTGTGGTTAGGGGTGCTGAGTGGTGGTTTGTTGTGGTTAGTGGTGGTTAGTGGTGGTTAGTGGTGGTTTGTGTGCTTAGTGGTGGTTAGTGGTGGTTTGTTGTGGTTAGTGGTGGTTAGTGGTGGTTAGTGGTGGTTTGTTGTGCTGAGTGGTGGTTAGGTTCTGAGTGGTGGTTTGTTGTGGTTAGGGGTGCTGAGTGGTGGTTTGTTGTGGTGAGTGGTGGTTAGGGGTGCTGAGTGGTGGTTTGTTGTGGTTAGTGGTGCTGAGTGGTGGTTTGTTGTGGTGAGGGGCCGCCCGTCCATGGGGGCTCGGAGGAGGGTGTCATGCCTGCGCTGTCTCCCAGCGTGTTGTAGAGACGTCAGCGGGTTAGCGGATGATAATGGAGCCTGACAGGCTGGCATGAAGCTGCAGTGACGCTGCGACAAAGGGCTGAGACAACCAGGATACAACACACTTACAACCAGGATACAACACACTTACAACCAGGATACAACACACTTACAACCAGGATACAACACACTTACAACCAGGATACAACACACTTACAACAAGGATACAACACACTTACAACAAGGATACAACACGCTTACAACCAGGCTACAACACACTTACAACCAGGATACAACACACTTACAACCAGGATACAACACACTTACAACCAGGCTACAACACACTTACAACCAGGATACAACACACTTACAACAAGGATACAACACACTTACAACAATGATAAAACACAATTACAACCAGTATACACCACGGTTACAACCAGAATACACCACAGTTACAACCAGGACATAACATAGTTACAATTAGGACACGACACAGTTACAACCAGGATACACCACAGCTACAACCAGGATAAAACAGGATCTGAAACCAGGTTAGACTGGCTCTTCCCACTCTGAGAAGATGGAAGAGTTGATTCCTTCGCTCTATGAAGAGCTCTGTGTGTGTTGGGGTTTCCGTGTAAAGTGTGTGTGTCTCTATGTTTAGCGTATGTCCCTACATTGTGTCTCTATTCAAAGTGTGCGTTGGATGTTTAGCGGTTCTATTGAACATTGAAATGTCAAAGTGTTACATTTCTATTGCCTCAGGCCCTGAGAGAGAGAGAGAGAGAGAGAGAGAGAGAGAGAGAGAGAGAGAGAGAGAGAGAGAGAGAGAGAGAGAGAGAGAGAGAGAGAGAGAGAGAGAGAGAGAGAGAGAGAGAGAGAGAGAGAGAGAGAGAGAGAGAGAGAGAGAGAGAGAGAGAGAGAGCGAGAGAGAGCACAACCATCCACGTAAAGTAGAGGCAACACACAATCATCCATGCATGCAGGGACCTCCTCCCAGCCTGCAGTGCCTCTGATGGAGGCCGTAGTCCAGATGAGGGGACAGAGCAGTGGATCATGTGATGTCCGGATAGACCCCTGTCCCTGGCACAGGCCTTAGGCCCAATCCCATTTCTACCCCTTAGCCCTTCAAAATAAGGGGGAGGGATAAGGGGAAGGGGTAGAAATGGGATTGGGCCTAAACCTGGGGGGATAATCAACTCAGCATCACGCCCCACCGAGGGAATCGAGTGTTAGACAGTGGGAGCTGAGTCACGGCTGCTCATACCGGGAGACCATTGTGTCATTAAGATCCAAAGGGTTTCATTACCAGAGTGGTTTTGTGTACATTGTGTACTTTGAAACACTTCAACGTACACAATGTAAACATCGAACCGATTTAGCGCATTGCCATTAGTGTGGTTAAATATATTCACAGACTCTTCCAATGACTAATTAGTATTTTTAGAATCTTTTTATTTAATGGTACTAATCCGTCTCGTTTATTTTGTTGCACAATCACAGTTTCTGGGAAAAAAAAAAAAGCTTTGAAAAGGGATACACAGAGAGAATCCAATGACTATTCCCTGTTGGATCATTTACCACACACTAATATGAAAGCTTCTTACATCGAGTTCAGATCCATGCCATGGAGGATCAGCTAGGGGTTAGACAGTGAGTTCAGATACATGTCATTGAGGAGCAGGTAGGGGTTAGACAGTACAGAGACAGGTCATTAAGGAGCAGGTAGGGGTTAGACAGTACAGAGACAGGTCATTAAGGAGCAGGTAGGGGTTAGACAGTACAGAGAAAGGTCATTAAGGAGCAGGTAGGGGTTAGACAGTACAGAGACAGGTCATTAAGGAGCAGGTAGGGGTTAGACAGAGTACAGAGACAGGTCATTAAGGGAGCAGGTAGGGGGTTAGACAGTACAGAGGACAGGTCATTTAAGGAGCAGGTAGGGGTTAGACAGTACAGAGACAGGTCATTAAGGAGCAGGTAGGGGTTAGACAGTACAGAGACAGGTCATTAAGGAGCAGGTAGGGGTTAGACAGTACAGAGACAGGTCATTAAGGAGCAGGTAGGGGTTAGACAGTACAGAGACAGGTCATTAAGGAGCAGGTAGGGGTTAGACAGTACAGAGAGAGGTCGTTAAGGAGCAGGTAGGGGTTAGACAGTACAGAGACCGGTCATTAAGGAGCAGGTAGGGGTTAGACAGTACAGAGACAGGTCATTAAGGAGCAGGTAGGGGTTAGACAGTACAGAGACAGGTCATTAAGGAGCAGGTAGGGGTTAGACAGTACAGAGACAGGTCATTAAGGAGCAGGTAGGGGTTAGACAGTACGTAGAAGTAGGATCTGAACTAGAGGTGGCAGTGGACATACCTGCTGTTACACAGCCCCGTGAGGCTGGACACCTAGGGTTTGACTTCTGAGTTCACTTTTTATGGACAAAAACTGTTTTTGGCCTCAAGGCCGAGATTACCATACAAGCAGATTAGAGAAAATGTTAATACGTAGTCAATAGGATATTCATGAGGGCCTTATCAGCACG